>JAQFYC010000498.1:0-54301 GCA_034694165.1 Tomocerus mixtus
TGGGAAGCCCATACATGGTTGGGAACCTTACACAGAGTTGGGAAACCCTTACATCTAATACCTCTACACTTTCTACAACAGCATACCATATCACTACCCTACTTTTGGTATTAACTAGTAAATTATTACGCAAAGCTACTACATGAATAAATTACTAGAAGAATTATGGGCAGAAAAACAGTGAAATTACATTATGTTGCATACCTAATTCCCTCTGACTCTAACTACACTAACCTGACTTAGGATGGGATGTCTAAGTGGCAAATAGTTTTAAATATTTCAGGAATGATCCATGCTTGGCTTACATACGGTACTGCGGACTAGAAGTGCTTACTTAGTAGAGATAACTTTTGTTTGTTCTTACTTACTTTAAAACATAAATCCTTAACAAAGTATTGTATGCACTAGTATAAATATTTAGTAAACATCTAGCTTAAGGTAGATTACATATGATTTGCTACATATATGGAACAAGAGTAGAATTATAACATTATGAGAAATCAAAAGAGCATTAAAAACTCCTAGCACACATAATAGGTAGGTATGTATGCAATACCTACCTTTGGAGCATTGTTCTCAGATTCCTTTGGAGATTAAAACTAAATTAAAATACAAGGAAGATGGATTGTGGAAGGAATGAAGTGGGAACACAATTCAAAGGATTAAAACAAGAGGATACTGATGGGATTACCAGTGGAGAGGAGTACATCCATCAAGAGACGAGGCAGCAGAAGCATAGCAGCAGCTTAGTCTCAGTCAAAGGAATGCAAAACGGAAAGATAGCATCACATAATAACATTGCAAAATAAAATATTTCAAATAGCATAATTTTCTAAATGCCAAGTTTGCATTGTTAACTCCCAGACGTAAATTGGAGTAGAAGTTGCTTATGCTACGTAGATTTTTGTAGTACAAATATACCAAATAATATTATAGTACGTCCCACTTGGAATCCCAAAATCACAATGTCCCTTTATACGGATTATTCACATGAATGTAGGAAGAGATAGCAGTCCGGTACATATGATAATACTCACTCTGACATGGGAAGATTATATTATTTTCCATATAAAATTTGCTATTCTATCATATCATATGCGAGTCATGCCATACTAGTATTTTATTGTACTATATAATAGGTATTCATATTTCATAAGAATCTAAACTGCTAACTTTACAATTTGCAACATCCGCACATCTGAATACAGAGCAGATCCAAGCAAAGACATCCAGGGCAGGAAAGCATATCTACAATCTAGGGTAGTCTAGCCAAGAATAATAATGTGTTTGGAAGAGCGAGCACCGTGCCATGACAAATTGTATGATAGATACTATATCTAATAGTTAGAGATTTAAAATGTGACAATGAAAGTGATTTTATCTGTCGGATCAAATAAATCAAAAGAGGAGAAGCTAGCTTACGCTTACACTAACTATAAAGGTTCTTATGTTCCTTTTCAAATCCAAACTACTGCGTAGGTATCTATTGTTATAGTTTACCTGGAATTGAAGGGCCAAGCCAGTGCCAAACCCATCCTTCACTGCTAGCAAATGTTTCAGATTAAATTGACACACGTAGGAAACTCAACTTATATACGTAAGCATAGCACACAAGCTACATGTCTAGCAATTTCTACCCCACTTGCTCCGTCCGTTCAAAATGTAGAACTTTTCCCAGCAACAAATACATAAAGATAATAATGTATCCACTTAGAGAACCGTGGTATGTAAGTTAAGGTAGCTAGAGGAGATTCGCTTTTTATTTTTTACATTTTTAGCACCAAGTGTAAAAAACTTATATATGTATTAAAAGATAGTTCCGACTATGAAAACAGCTAGTAGCTATAGGTTAATGCAAAGTAAAGCATATTATACATACGAATAGGGCAGTTTGTATCGGGATTTCAAATATTTTCCCACAGAAGTATTTATACAGTTGCAATGCTCGAGGTGTACAGCCGTAAAGTAAAAGGACGCTGCTACCTAATCCATGTAGTATAATGTAGGTACATAAAAAATAAACGCCGAATAAAAAGGCACTTGAGTAAAGTGCCTTAAGCTAGACTTGGCTGGCTTTCTCCACTTCTCTTTCCATCACTGGCACTGGCACAGTACCTAATACCTAACACAGAATATAAAGTTAATATTTTTCTTGTAATACTATTCTTACATTCTATACCCCGTCACTATTTTACAGCTCTGTGCTATTGTCATCTGCAAATTGAAAAACAGGAATACAACCTTGTAACGTAAAATGGATGCTTTGTATTACAATATAATCCTAATTTGGGATTGCTTTCAGAATAGAAAACACTTTAATGATCAGATTCATCCATCACTCTATTGAAAGTGAAATGTGTTACATAACATAAGTGCACATATTACTATAGTATATCTATGTAGATAATAAGTATACTACTATTTATAACATAGCAATAGAAATTTTACATCACAAGCAAGCCAAGCGTATGCATATATTAATAGCACATTGGCAATTTTCATTTTACATTATTTTAATGAAACTAAGCAGGCACACTTTTAAATTAGTAGGGTTGATACTATAGTAGACACTTATTAATGTATCGGTTTCGATACATTTATGGGAGTGACGGTTGGTGAATGAGAGGAAATGGGAGTTATACATGGGCAGGATGTAGCTGATGTTGTCCGTCGGTGTCCGACATCCGAATAGGGAATTGTTTGTGTCTGTTCTTGTTCCTGCTTACATCACAGACTTCACATTAGGAGAGTACATTTGCAAGGTGTAGCATAAGTGGGAAAGTATACTTTTATATATTTTGTAACTTTTAAACATTCCAAGTTCCAACCTTTTTGAATTATGTTTACGGATTTCAATGCAAGGATAAATTTTACTCCCCCACAATGCCCCAAGTAATTGGGGCAATGGAAGATTTGACCAAAAACGGACTGTACTATGTGGGGCGCTTTGAAATTCGACTATTAATATATTGTATCCTGTGGGACAATGTGACATTCCTTTTGTTTTGCACCAATACAATATTCATACTTATCCGTATTTGCCATGGTTTATTTTTATTTTGATAATCACACTGCACTGCTACTACGTAATACTTACCTAATTATTGTATCTACTATACGTTATACAAAGACTTGTGTACAATGCCCAACAAATCAATACACAATAGCCCACTACATATCAAAATTAATTATACTAGGTAGAAATTAAAGATTGACTATGACCAGGCAAAGCAGTTAAAAATATTAAATACGTTATTGTCTTGGAAGTTATTTCTATTTATACCTCGACTGACATGATGACCTGTGACCTATTGTTCTTGGTTCCACAAAAGATGAAACCGGATTTACTTGGAGATGACAGGAAGACGCACGACGCACTTTTTGCAAAGAAAGTTACTTGGCCTACACGATATATGTAGTGTAATGTCCCCCAACAACAAATGGATCTATAAGTGGAAATTGGATATGTCTTTATTGTTTTGCCTGTCATCATGTCTCTAAGGATTTAAGACTCCCAAAGTCCCAACTCCCAACCACACATTCTGTTACCTTGCCGGCCGGACAACAGAGAACCAACCTTTTTCTAAGACTCGAGTGGGAGAATCCTTTTCTGACATACATGTATGCTAGCTTGGTTAGGCGACATGACTATGCCATTATGCCACACCTAACTAAAACAACTTCCCATGTTACGGTACACCTAGTATGCGAATAGTAGGTCGCTAAGTAGAAGTTTTTTCCTGCCTAAGCTTATGTCGTCTGGTCTAGGTTGTCTGCCCAGACTGTCCTTGCCCACAGAGCAGAGAAACATTGGCCTAATGCGATAAAAAACAAGAAATCTGGTAGTCTCCTGAATGTATATAGTACATAGCCTTTTTGATATCTATACAAAGAAGTAACTAAATGCATCATAATATTGTAAACATCTGATAAAAATATCCATTCAGCAGAAATAAAATCATTTGCGAATTGTATACAACTTATTCAAGCTTACATGAGTCCCTCTGTAGTAGTATAATATTTTATTATGTACCTTCCTTAAAACCAAATACGTATTTTCCTTACACGCGTAAACATACGCATTTCGAACATGTAAACATGTATAAGATCACGGGAGTATTTTCTCTAATTAGACAAAAGAGTGAAAGATACTACCATGAAGAAAACTATGAGTGAAAGTACTATATTTTAGATACTAGTAAATAGATTTTTCGGTTTTTATAATAATAATGGAAAAGTTTCAGAGGTAACTAGTAAATAAGTATGTATGTCGTAGGCAGTATGACCTATCAGGCAATAAGATCTTACTGCCTATAGTCAACAGGACTTATCTGGTGAGGAAAAATATGCTAAACCCATACATTGCATTGTTTAATTACTTATTGAAGTATTTTTGCTTTAAAATGGTTTACTATGGTCACTAGCGTTAGAAACGTTTGTAAAAGGTTGTCTAGAAAGCTACGGTCAATTTGTAGAGCAAATACATAGTTGATCTCATCTATAAAAAGAGTAATTATGTAATAACTGCCTGACCTTATTGGTCATTATATTTTTTCTGATTGATATCATTGCATAAACGATTTCTGAATCTTCATTAAATGTAATAGTGTAATATGGTAGAAGGACGAGCCAATTTACAATAGTGAGATCATCCTTACTGCCTGCTAGGTCTTACTGTCTGCGACATTTATAAGTAGAATATATCAGTTCTCCGACGAGCAAAACTAGAGAAGTGTGATAGTAAAATGAAGTCTATTACCAGTACGATTGTACGTAACACAAACTGCAAACTTGACTCAAGTTATCTTGTGCTCAAATGAAGAAGGATGTTGTTGCCTTATTTATGTCGTATTATAATACAGTCAAAAGATGATTCTCAATTCAGAGTTATAAGTATCACAATCGCTCATCTAATTTGCAAATATATATTCGGAGTACATAGTAGCTTATAGCGAAAAACACTCCTGTGTAAAATAAAACTAGAACTCTGTTCATTAACAACAGAAAAGGGAAGGACCAGTGCCAACTGCCAAATCATAGAACCAACGTCGAATGCAGTACATTTACCCTACACTATATAAATATACGCAAAATCTCATGCAAGAGACAAACAAAACGCTTTGATCTTTGGTTAGATATCGAACTACTTTGTTGTTTATGGATCCAACATGTAATGTACTCTGTGAGGCATTATTATTACATTACTCGCTACGCAATCCTTTCGGTAATAATAGCCGCATTCCTTTCTTTTCCATGTTACATATAGTGTACTTATTTTGAATGAAGAAATCATAGTTGCATGTAACATAAATACATTATGCATATAGCATATCGTTAGGTATTTATTATTACGTGTGTTTGTATCAAAAGTACTTTCTCAGAAAATACGAAGGGACCATATTTTTTAACTGCATTACTTATCATATCACATATCAGACACGACAGAGCTGTTTTCTGTCCTTGTCGTTGTCATTCTTTGTAAAAACGTGTATAGTATTTTAGAATTTATCGATGAGAACAGTGCAGTTTATACGCTAGGTACAACCCAACGTGAACGAATATAGCAGTTCTTGCATGATATTGCCCTTGTAGTAAGATTTTTTATCATATTAGCCAAGGTGCAAACAAAGAGCAAGATCATAAAACATAAAACGTCTCCTGAGTAAAGTTGTCACGTCAATGCTCCGTTCATCAAAACGGAAGTTGGCGAAAGGGGCGCTTTTGCTCTTGTTCTTGCATTTTGCTAGAAAGATAATAGACTCAAAGACACAGACACAATGTAATAGAAACACTGAATGAAATTGTCGGGAGAGATTGTGAAAAAGGGAGAAAATCTATTTTTCGGTTATGTGATTTATGGATGACCCCAATGCAGATGTGATGCGACGTCGCCTCAATAACCATCCACTGAACTTTCAACTCCACATCGCAGACTAGTAGTATATTATTGTCTTGTACATATTTCTATTCGTATCTACGGATGAACTTTATATTTTGAACCATATAGAAAGGACTTTCTGGAAGAGATGTAGCATAATAAGTAAGTAGGATGTATTGTGTTGTACATTTAAGTGTAGTATTTGTAGTACCTAAGTCGTAGCATGGTGGAGTGTTAGGTTTTGTGGCTCTAATGCAATGTGAGATGTGACACATGAGTGAGTGAATGCCAACCAGCATTGCCATAAACTCTTTCTCCTTCTTATTACACAAGTTGCATGGTAAGAGCTAGCAAAACAGCATTATTATCAGAAACACAGAAACTACAGATCGGTACATATATCAGGAAACATGGCAGAATTCGAATTACAAATAGCCGTCTCCGACTTTCTCCATATAAATTAACTTAAGTAAATATGTCCCATCCCAAATGTGCCCTTCCTAAGATTTTTGTCATAAACACACAACATCAACGGTCTTAATGGACTATACACAAAACTAAGGTATTTGTTTGCGTTTTTTGTTTTCTTTCATTTGTACCGACGTGTAGAGACAGAGCACAGAGCCCACACAGCTCATCTACTCATATTTACTTATTATGGAGTTACTTGCTGTGCTATGCTGCATACTATGATTCACATCTCACGTATCTTATATACTATAGTGATAAACAACACCACTTCATTCTCTTTTTACTTGTCTCTTCTCTTGTAGTAGATATACATACATCAACATCATGCATCTCTGATATACAATCTGTATATATAAAGTAATGAAAAACGGTTTCGTGTTCGGTGACATTTGATACCATGACACAACATCGCATCACATCAACACAATCTCATTTCACTAATAGATTTCTAGGAAACCTTTTAATCTTAAATTGTTTGAGTTTTTATTGTTTTAATTTAAATATATGCATACTGAGTGTAAATAGAAGTATTCATACTTACGCAAGCAATTAGAAAGTATTTTACTAATTGTCAGTTTGTCAGCTTACATAGCAACTTTCTCCAAGTTAACCTCCTACGCTTTGATACCCATAGTATATGCACAGGCTGAATTGCAATAGGAAACTTCCCTGTACAATCCTAGGGAACTGACATGTTATATTTCCTACGTAAAAGTGAAGGATATTAAAATGTATTTTTACTTTGTAATCGAACACGAAATCCTGGAATACTTTTACAAAAGGAAAGTTCTCCTACATACTTTCCAACATAAAACTCTATAGGTTTGCATATTTTTCCATGTGTAATCTTAGATAGAAATCGATATGATATAGTATATTCTTACGTAAACTACCTTTTGCCAGAATAAGGACAGGAAGTTTACCTTATTAGTAGACCTACAAATGTACCACATTCTTATATAAGGTATGTACCTACTATTTATTCAAATCGAATTAAAATCTCGATTGTATAATTAATTGGACATTATTCGCACTGTTGAGAATGCCTCCAATTAAAAATGTATTATAATTGCTAATTCAGTTTAAGTGTAAATTACTGAATTGAATTCATTTCTTTTATTTTGGTCGACGGGAGGTAGGTAGGACTGTTAAATACATGCATAAAAAGAAGTGCAAGCAAGGCAGTAGTAAGAGTTTAGTATTCGAAGCCTTTTATTGCTACCATTTTACTTTCCACTTCAACCTTGTCTTTAGTCCTTACTATTTTATCGCGTTAGCTTAATTTACAAGAAAAATACTTTTGTTGAATCCCAAGATGCTTGCTAGCTACTGGAGACATCTTCATTTATGTACATGCAAGTAAATACGGTATTCATGTGGAGAATAAAATGTGTATTTGTATATATGCCTGTACTCTATTTTACAGTACAAATACGCAAGTGCTTTTACACATACAGTACCGACAGTACGTAAATCTAAGTTTGCATGTACATATACTTATCACACAAGGGCAAAATAATAATCCTGGCTTGCTTGGCTGTCCTTTCGAATAACATTTAGAAAGTTGTGAAAGCATCACAGACGGGATAAGATTTACTAAACTCCAAATTGCATTTGAATAAGAGTGACAATGACAAAGCAACCTGAAAATTGGGGCTACTTGCTTGGCGATTCGTCAGAAATAAATTCAATCTGTCTGCCTGTCCAAACGTTCACTGGCTAAGCAGACTCAGCTCTTGCACGTTAGCAGAAGAGACAGACTTCCACTCGAACGATGTATTTCAAGATGAGATGTGATTGATAAGAAGATATCTACACGCATTTGTAAATGTAGTGTTTTCCTGGAATTCCTATAATTGTTGCTTGCAAGTTGTAATGGACAAAAAACGGAATGCTAAGATGGGAATACTACCCTTCTCATCGACTTTCTCACATCATATCATCATAGTACGTACAGTAATTGTATTCATCATG
The DNA here is from genome assembly GCA_034694165.1 of Tomocerus mixtus. Classification (NCBI taxonomy): domain Eukaryota; kingdom Metazoa; phylum Arthropoda; class Collembola; order Entomobryomorpha; family Tomoceridae; genus Tomocerus; species Tomocerus mixtus. The sequence goes on from JAQFYC010000498.1 coordinate 8,324, forward strand.
CACAACACAACTTTGGTAGAATATGTATCGCTAACGATCTAAAAATGCAGACGCACAAAATCGACATTTTGTCATGAAAATAGTTTGCCATAAACTATTTTTCAACTTTTAACGAATACAAAAAGTTTGCAGAGAAAGTTGGATTCTCATGTGGATTTAAGTAACCAAAAATTTCAGAAAAGTGGAAATGTTGGGCAGCAACTATGTTATAATAAGAGGGAAGTCTTACCTTGCTGTAGCATGGGAGTCAAACTTAAACTTTTGGTAATTTTCCATACGTAAATAGATATTCTTGATTTCTATCTACGTAATTACGATGCTACTTTCATTACAGGGAATCGTAATAAATGAAAGATTACCTTATGACTATGAGACAAAGTTGTACTGTATTGCATCTATGTAAGTGTGTTGAGTAATAAAATAAACGCAAGCATGTGACAGAGCAAATAAACTTACCTCTAGGTCAATTTTTTCATGTACAAATATAGGAATGTATTTGGTAAGGCCAGCCGCAGCAAGAAAAAGTTCCACTGGTCCTGTCTCCACGTCTTCATCTAAAAATACAAACAGGTAATACAGTTAAGTAAGCATATTATAACAATAAGTAGCACACGACACACGTTATATTTAATAAAATTGACTGGAAAGTAAATACAACCCAGCGTATAGACAGTGCGTCTAAGTACCTGTACTTTACTACAGACTTGTGTTATACAAGAAAAGAACTAAGTAATGATCATAATTTTGCAGCACAAGAAATGTAACTGAACAGCGACGAAGATGTATAAGCAACAAACGAATAACCGCACCGGTTAAGTGCGTCCGTGACTTAGACATTATCTCAAATTAGCCAACATTTGTGAAATTAAAATTGTTTGAAGCGAAAGTGATTTCACAAATATCTAACATATCGTCTCGTATATTTTAGAAAAGACCTAGACACGTTTCCATTACATAGGATGTAGAAGAAGCAACACACTTTCTTATTCCTTGTCATGTCATATTATGTTTTTATCTTGTCCCCTGCATAAAAAACAAAAAGTGTATTGGTTCTTTGTAAACATCCTTATTGCTGCCAAAAGGGCAAACTGACAGGCAAAATTAATACAATTAATTAGATGTTTAATCATATTTTAGAATTTGCGTATCTTAGTACATTATAAAGCATCTTGAATAGACCTTCACTAGAAAATGTCAGTGAATTGATAAAGCGTTTGTTTCTTGGCGTCGTTAATCAAATTTGTCCTTTTGCTATTACCTAATGTTGGTTTCGAAATTTCTCCACGAAACTTTTGGAATGAACTTTAGTACCGACATAAGTATGTATAATAAATAATTATACCTTTATCTATTGACATATATAACTGTTCTGCGCATTTAAAAAGTAATAAGTAGTACATAATACGAAAGTGTATAATATTTAGTTAGAGAGCAAATACAATCTTTATAATACTTCCATACTACGCAGGTTTTGGTACATTAGAAGATAGTTAAGTTATGCTAGCGCTGCCGTGTTGAAATAAAGATGAGATCTTTGTAGGAGTACTTTATGTAGGAGTTGTGCAAGATTGCACAGAGCAGCGGAAGTAGTTGCTTCTGAGGATATAGACATAGCGCATAAATTAATGTATTTATATCCAAGTAATATTGTACATATATTTAGTTTGTGTAATTGTGCTGTATGGATCACACACAGATCTTCAAAGTACAGAGCACGAACAGACAGAATACTTAAAAACGCAAAGATATATTAACCTTACGATTAATACAAGGGACACGGGAAGGCGGAAGCTGGAAAAATTCGGAAGAAAAGGAAGCAGGAAGATTTCGAAAGTTCGACTTTCGTTAGTTATGACTCTGTGATCCTTGACTTGAGTCAACAACTTTCCTCTAGGACTATTTACTTAGATTTAGTAAATAACTTACGTCCCATTGTTCCGGTACAAAGATGTTAAAGGAAAGGTAAGTGCTTTATTCATTAAGTTGTGAAACAATTGTATAGGAATGCTGTCCGTCTGTCCGGCTGTTTGCCGTTGTAGACAATAACTGAATGAGATACTGTGTTAAAACTTCCTGTTCATTTTGATGGGGTACTTACACAAATTATATTGTAACCTGAGATTAATCGGTCAACGAGTCATTAAGTTTATCTTGAACCATGCTTCAAGTAATGGAGAAAGTGAAGTGTTATGAATAATACATAATATACAGATTCAACAAAAATTACAATTTTCAACGCAAATTACAATGAAATGTGATGTACGGTATAGTATGTTTGGTTCTTTGGCTATATGGTATACAGAACATAATATACCAATGCAATTACACCACAACCATACAAAAATATTAATCCAGAAGCGTAAAAAAACGCAGGACCTGAATCTTTACAAACGTAAAAAATTCCAAAATACTTACTAAAGTAAGCTAGTATACTGTAAAGTATATTTAAGCAAATGTATTACAGGACACACAAGACACTTCACAATTTTGCTACACATGTTTGAAATAGTTTATTAAACATTTACATGGAAGTTTCAACTTCGACTTCAGTATCCGTGCATATGTATTTAATTAATTTTTAATTAACAGTTTCTAATGTTCCCAAACATATGGGCACATCGCAAAGAGCAGGTATTCTTAGAAAACGAAAAAAACAGACAATATGTACCATACTTTGTTAATATTGCCATCCGTTGCTTTGCACCCACTTCCTTTGTAAATGTCAGAAATTGTACATGAAGTTCAATTCATGAGTGCTTTAGCCTCTGTGCAAATACGACTCATAATTATTATGAAATTAACATTATTTATAAGAAAAGATGGCTTATTTACATAAGTGAGTTTACACTGCCAGTAGCGTTCAAATGTAATGGCTAAAATGTACAAGATCGAGTTAGGGCATTGACATTGGTACTTTTGGTGTTATGTACCATGGATATATGTAGATACATGGACATACTTATGTAACGGAAAGGCTCAGAGGCCACATCCCAAACAGCAGACGGTAATGACATTATTGTCATATTCATTATTCATTGTCAAGTACCATAAATATGTAGGCATACTTGACAACCATACTACATACATAGTCTAGTCAATAGCAGAAAAAGTGGTATGTAAAAGAATAGCTAATGTTGACAATGTTTACCACATTAATAAAGATGAAATAGTGTGGGGGAGTTTCTACTAATAAATTCTGATTGCGAAATTATGCTGTAAAGATACTTACATATTAGTAGACCAGACTATTTCCTATGAACTCTAATCTCATTTCCTTAATTAACTTTTAACCTACAGTTACGTTCGCGGAATTTCTTTTCTCGGAGGGAGTAACTTCATTTAGGTATTCAGAAAAGAGCGACAAGTCGAAACATTTTCTAGTGACAAGAAAACTTGTTCCCTTTACGTACTTTGCGTATGTCGACATTAGCAAGCATATATAAATAAACATATAAATATAAACTTTAAACTTTGCAAAACGGACGACAAACAAATTAAAGTTCAGTCCTGGGAAAGAAACGTCCAACGCGTGAGCGAGCATTTGAAATTGAAATTATACGCAACACAGTGAGCTAATATAAGTAATTGAGGACTGCATAATACAAAGTATCGTTTCACATCCATACTTAAAAGAAACAGATTAGGTTATTAACACTCAATAGTGGGTAACAATAAAGATTTTTTTATCACTTCTCCATTGCCTTCAGGATAAAATTAAATCATAGATGATGGATACAGTTTTTAGCTCAGAAATATAATTTAAAAAATCTCTCTACAATTCTCCCAACATTAGATTTAGCTGTAGGTATTAGGTATTTACTAGTCAGGCACCTTATCTGACGACTTTCGTTGGCTACAAAGAGCTATACACAGAAGGTAGATGGACTTTCTTCCCTGAACTCAATTACGTATAGAATTTATCTGTATTTACCTAGAATACTATAATATTGTATACAAGATTCTATAAACAGACTTTCTCTTACTTTCACTACTACAAAGCTGTTCAATACAAGCATGCAGCATCAACCAGTTCCTAGTTCATCGTTCAAAACTAAATCTATTTTTCTTTGAGCTACAGATTTAACAGGTAATACTGCCACATATGTTATTTATGTCAATGTAAATACACATAAATGTAATTCTCTGATTTATTTGTAAGCATTAGAGCATAAGTCTTTCTACAGATTTCTCTTTGCTACTTCCCTTAAGCCAATAATTCAATAAATGCAAGCAAACATTGGATTCTCTGCCAATGTTTCATGTTAGTAAATGCAATTGGGATTCTGTCGTGAAGAATCTATCTTCTTGCTTTCTATGTACGAATACGGATACGGCCTAACAGAAACCTCTTATTAAACTTATTAGTATTATGACGATCAAACAAACTCTCAGATTTTGTTAGCTTTTGGCATTTTCAAAAGTAATTTTTTCTCTTATCTCGCAAATCAAGAAAAAAGGGATATATAGACAGTGGCTATGCGTGAACGGCTAGGGATGCTTAGTACACCACCTATGACTACTATTAAAGGCACAAAGACAAGTGCTTAAAAGAAAAAATGTCTTAAATATACTATTCTTTTAGAAACCTTCATATATTATTCCCTTAGCATAATTGTAGTAGCACTTTAGGTAGGTACAATGCTTACACCCGGAACAAAATGAGAATTAATTCACCAGGTTTGGGAGAAGAAACCTTTAAAATATCATCACACTTTGCTTGTGCTTTAGCTACGGATATTAAATTTCTCTGTGCTTGTATTCACAGTTATTTACAATTTGGAACTCTATCGGATTAGAGTTTCTTCTGAGGTATTACTGCCCTTAATCCCCCGTTACAAAGAACTCTACGGGATTGGTAAGTTACTTGGGAGAAATTTTTCGGGTCTAAACATTCCTACATACACAAACAAGAAGCCCCCATACAAGGGGATTTATCTACAGGATTGCATACTTCTCAAAACAGAATCGACTTTCCTCTTTCTTTAGCAAATAAATCCCGATATTGTTAAATATATAATATCTTGTGAGAAGATTTGCATCGCTCGTGGAAGAATAAAAATGTTTACAGTATGCAATAAAAATTAAACTTTACATATGAACATGAAAAATTGTGAAGAATATGAAACCCTAGGCGAAGGGAAGGTGAGGAGTAACTATGGCGAGGCTGCTGGAGTGTGTCATGCCATGAGTCGGTCTTCTGATGTGATGTATAAGAATGAAATTGCTTGGCAAAAGAGTTATTAAATGAGCCTTGAGAATTAATCAAATAAAAATCGATGAATATGAAGAGTGAGTATTTCTCTCCTCTCGTCTCTATAGTCCGTTCATTCAGTACATAAGTAGTACATACGCTTACACTTTTTAGGGTAATAGGACGGATTATCTCGTGGGATAGAAGAGACCGGGGGATGTTATGACCCGTGCTGCAATGCTATTTGCACATCAGAGAGTAGGCTATCCACATAGACACATGGAAAATATATACTATTATGTTTTTAAACGTCATTATTTCTGTAATCACATGTTTTTCATTTCTATTCAATAATACGAATAATTTTGGAAATACTTATTCATATTAGCAATGATAAAACTCAGTACGCGTACTAAGTATATGGCAGACACGGGTAGTTCTGTCCCATGACAAAGGGATGTTCCGTCCTAGAATCCACTACAGGATTTCCCTAAATAGGCATATACACTTACACTACATGTACTGTTTACTTTATATAAGTTTCTATTCTGTATACAGTATAAACTCTAAACTCTTTGTAATCTATTTTGTCATGGGCTGTATCACAGAACAGGACAGAGATACTCAGACTTATTCCGTTTGTGTTTGTATAGAGAGCGAGCCAGTGAAAAGCTGTATGTGTAGAAAGGGATATTGAATTGAATTACATTATCTTGTGTAATGCAATTGTGTACCTACGTACATCATGCTACTACTTACTGCTGCTGCTACTTAGAATTTAGAATACCTATACTAGACTAGGTAAATTGTTTAGGAAAGCACCAGTATGCAATCGTATTCTATTGCAGTTCTCACTATTCGTCTTCAGAGATAACCTTATTGCAAAGACTAGTTCCGCATCACTCCTTTCCCTTCCGACTAAATTATGCTTACTTTCTCATTCTCTGTGTGACGATGACTACCTATTCTAATGCTGATGCTTAGCTTGAAGTATTATACAAATTATACGACTGTCATGTTGCTGAGAAGGAGCATCTATTCAACTCTAATTGGAATCTTTGATCTTTATTAAATTAATTTGTGTTTGTTTACATTTGTAAACTAATTTTAGCAAGGAGCGGCATAGAGTCTAGTCCTGGTCTGGTCTTGTTTGGTAGTGTGCAGTGTACATATGTACATACTTATACTTAGGTATTTACATAGTTACTTATACACAGAAGAATGATTAGTTGCACGAATATGTATCTGTATGTAGGTAAAATTATTTATAACATCCAGACCAGAACATGACAGATTGCCACGGAGCAAAGGGTTGTGCAAATGCCCACATTTTGCCTCAAATATTGCTTCAAAGGGCTTTGATATGTATAAATCGAGCAAATGCATTGAAGCATAAATGCGGTACCTTAACGCTTAATAATGCTGCACTTGGACATGCACATCAAATATACTACAATACTAAAATGGTTCTAACGGGTTCTAATGTGTGTAGTAATAGTACATATTATAAGTCCATACATAGTAGTGGCAATGTTGCATGTTGCAAATACTTACAAATCGAAACTAACTGGAACACTTAAACCTATTGCCAAACGGGTCTCCCGTCTGTTACCCCAGACTCTTTTAACCCTGGGAATCTTTTCGCCCGCGACCACTTATGGCCCCCAACTTCTTACACAAAAATATTTTAGAACTGAGCGTAATCACAAACTACAAGTATTGTAATTGTATAAGCAAATTCGAAAATTTAGTTGAGAATTGACACAAGACAAACACTGCATTGCACTCCAGTAACGAATAAACATACCTTGAGACAGACTTAAGTATTATTTTTTTCTGCATGCAGTGTACTTTCTGTCGTAAGTTTATTTTATACTGTATTGAAGTGTTTGTAGTTTGTATTGTCTCTCGTATTTTGCTTATACAATTTCAATACTGGTAGTTTGTGATTACGCTCATTTCTAAAATATTTTTGTATAAGAGTCGGGGACTAAAAAGTCGGCACCAAAAGATGCGGGGCGAAAAGATTCCCGTGACAAAAAGAGTCGGGAGCTAACAGATGGCACATCCGCCAGACGTACAAGCTTAAATGTTCCACTTAATTTCAGGAAACGTTTCCATGATCGAAATGAATGGTTCTCATCATTTATACACGTAAGTAGATGAATGGTCAGCTCCTGGCTTTTCTAAATTGGTATGGCTATTTGTAATATTTAGATAGTTAATGATAAGTATAAGTACTACTAAGAGGACTACGATTGTGCAAACAGTAAGTAGGCATAAATAGGAGAAAGTATATTGCCTAAAGACTTAAGGTTATATTTAATAACATCATGAGAAATACTGTCTATGTACTAAATCAATAGTCTAGGTTGAGTGAATAAGCCTTACAATAATATTGACTAAGTGATTACATGTATGAAAAAGATGTGATTAGGTTAGAGGGACACTTATTATTAAAACCACGGAGGATAAGTGCTATTCTGTAGCCCTGTAGCAGCATTGGAGTAATTATCCGTAGTCTGGACTGGAATATGTTTGTACTTAACTTACGTTAGAAAAGTGTCCTTATGGTTTCTACTTATATTGTATGTATACTATAATAAAAAATTCTTTGCAAGCTGGATCTAATTATTGTTGCATTATTTTACCTTCATCTGAAGGAATGTCCTCCTCTTCCCAAGGGCCTTGTCTTGATACTTGGTTGAGACTACTGGCAGAGCCTATTGAGTCTTTGTGGTGCACTTGCCGTGACATATTTTGACTAAAATTCGGAAAGTTACTTAGAGTTGACGTGATAGAATTTCGAAATGCAACGGAACCAAACCCGGGGCGTTCGAAAATTGACGGAGTATTGTGAGCCAGGGCTGTGTCATCATTGAATCCAGAATCCGTTCCCACCTACACAAAGTACATACGCCATAGTAAAGTATAAAGGCATTTGCGACATAGTGTACATTGAACACTTACAGTCGTGACATGATTGTATTTATTAATATATTAGATCAAGTCAAAGTGTATTTGAGCCGGATACAGGATATTGACATGGACAGATAGCTTTTAAGACATACGGCATGTGTATATTGTATATACGTATGTGATGGTAAGTTAAGTTGTAAATTGAAAGGTTGAACTAGGTGAATCTAAAGTAAATATTTGTGCCTAGTTCTATGTACATTGTAAATTGAAAAAGACTAAACTTTTCTCTAACTCTTTCCCCATAACAGAGATTGACTTGACATTGAAAAAGAGTACGTGAGAGTTCACTATAAATAAATAAATACGGACCTGGTGCATATAGTCAGGTTGGGATATGGAGCGACTTAGCCCAATTCCTGATATACTTCCAGCTCGCTTCCCTGTCGTTCCGCCACTTCGGTACTGTGCATTGCTGTTAATGTGAGGATCGGGATTATTGGCTGTGCTTGGATCACTGTGCCCATTTTGATCTTCTTCTTCATCGCCATCATCGAAAAGTCCCGAGATTTTCCCTCGTTTCCCCACGTTGTTCACTGAGCTGATTTCATATTTTGGAACATACATTATTTCAGAGTCTCGACGTAATCCAGATAAGCTCCTTACTGAACGACGACCATCGCTCTCAATATCTGCAACCTATACGAACAACAAAACAACACCACAATGTAATCCAGGTATATACTAATACTGAGAATATGTGTAGGATAAACTGATAAATAGATGTAAATGCGTACAAAGCGAAAAATAATATCAGATGCATTAAAATCTAATTGGATATGCATTGATTTGAATTTGAATGAACATTGCATCCATCATATAATAATAGTAGATCAGTAAAATCGTATATTATGCTCATATTTCACTATGTGTATACATAGAGTAACGAAATATCAATATCAATTACTTTGTTATGCTCTATAGTAATGTATGGAAATGCAATCCAATAGTCTAGTCTGAAATATGTTCAGAGGATGAGTATATTCAGTCGAGTTTTCCCTGAAACTTGTAAGTATCTATAGTAGACTTTTCCATATAAGATCAGGTCACGTCACACTCTAAAAAGCAAACTCTTTGACTTTAATTTTCAGAGTTTTCATTTCGCACATTGTGCAACGTACCGTCACGTTATCCTTATTGCTTTCAAAATGACGAAGTCATTTTATACAGAATACCTAAGCAATAAGCGGCGGCGACATATCATTAACATATATTTATGACGCAGTGCTTACCAGCTTGGCTATAGGAGTTATACGTTTGTGATTGTGAGTGACATATTTTTTACTAACGGTGGTATATAGGGGACTTGACTCAGATATTACGTAGGACGTACTATGTATGATGATTACAGTGAAAGTTATTTTGTCCATACAGTAAGATTCAAACATTGGGCATCGCTTGAATCCCAGGTGTACGCTTTAAATTTCCACTACTTTTCTCACACTTGCGTCTTAATATCGCAAACTACTGCATAACATTCAAAGAAATTGAGAAACTAGTTTTAGATTTACATATTTAAAAGTTGGGGAATTTTACATTCCCTTGCGTCGCTATATAACTGACATCTCGTAGTAGCCAGTAAATTGGTATCAGTATTAGTATCGAATCTTTTGGTATAATAGGACGTTAGATCCTAAGAGACAGAGGATCCAACGCCTTTGCTTTCTAATTGCTTCATTCCTAAAGCTATATATCACTACATTCATCTATTCATTCATTATATCAATCATGCTAAATATTTGTAGTAAATATTATAATATCGAGAAAAAACTGGTCTAATCTTACAATGTATGTTAATTACTAATACAAAATTACTACATTGTAGTGGAATTTATTCATCTGTAAGATATGTCAATCATGTATAGGCAGGCTTCAATTATTATTTGTATGTGAGGGCATAACACAAGCGAATTAGGAAATGCGTAGGATCCTCTGTCTCTTAGGAGCTAACGTCCGCAAACCAAATCTTATATATTCATAAGTGTACAAACTGCATGTGTACTAAGGACGTACTTACGTACACAACAGTTAATAAGCCATGCTCGTCAACGCAAACGGGAAAACCTAAACCTTAAAAACCTAAACAAACACTGGGTAAATGTAAAGTTGACAAAAGTAACAATGGTAGTATTATGTATAAGCATTGCTATGCATATCTGGTGCCACACGAGCTGAAACTTTCCTGATTTTTATTCAGACGGATTCAGATTTCTCAAATTATCATTAGAGCAGCGAACTGTGTTGTACTTATATAAATGACAATAGGGATCTCGAGAAAAACATGAGCTAGGATATTACATTATAAATCTCGGGTAATTAGGAAAGTGTAGTATAGGGTATTTGAAGCTGCATTATTGTTAAAAATGGATTTAGCAATGGAGAAAGAGTTGAAATGATGCGGAAGCTAAAGCGAGAGGGATGAGGCTGAATTGTTTGTAGTTGGATATTGAGGCTGAAGCATGCAGAATGAGATTGGGTATGGGGGAAATGAGAATGATTTATAAAATCAAAAATTGGAAGTTCAGAAAAACAAGAGAAAAATATTACTGAAAAGCAAAAAAGTAGAAACGGTGACAATGGTGTCATGGTGTAGTGCATTTATACAGCGAATAAGGAAAGTAAGGTGAAGAAAAGCTATTATATTATATGTAAAAGGAGGGCAAAAATGGGAGATGGTATAAGCATGGGAATCTTATGCTATATACTAAAATGGCAATGGAAACGCAAACAAAACCTGTGAGAGGTTTGTTGCCGAAAAGCTTAGTATAAGAAATGAGTTGCAGGCAAACTATAGCTATTATAGGCATTTGGTACATAACAGGAAAAGTGGCAATAAACGAGGGAAACGTGCTTCCACAGTAAAAATACCATTTCTTTCTTTTTTCAATCCTTTGGGAGATTGATAACTTTTTTACCACTATTTGGATTATATAATTTGACGTTGTCAGGGGCGTACATGGGTGACCTAAGTAATTGAAAAGAATTTCCAATTTTCATTATAACACAATAAGATAATGGCTACTGGTGGGTGGCACGGTGAGTGGCATGTAGACGCAGTATTTTATAAGGTCATGTGCCACAATAAAGTAATTACTATTTTAGACGTTGGCACAATGGACTTATTTGTAGCAATAAACTGCTCACAAATAAATGGCAATACTTTTTATTAATGTTTTTCAAGGATTTTGTTTTATATACATTATTTACATGTAAATTCCATTTTGGCATTTCATTGCCTATCTTTGACTATGTCAGGTAGTTCGTGCAAAACCATATATATTCTAATAACCCTTTCTCTTATTAAAATTGTCCTCCATACGAAGAACATTTGAAACATTTTGGAAGCATAGTATTTGATATTTGATTGCAGAAGTTAGGTAACCAAATTCAACAGAAGTAATTTTGCAGATCATCCGTGCGAAAGCACGGCCCTGCGTATAACTTGGTTTACTTACTTTTCTGGGCTAGCTATAAAGTTATGCAATGTGATATCTTGTGTCTTCTGTGCATATTATGTGCACTTCAATTCCTAAATTGCGTATTGAATTGTAAAATCTCGACTTCCTTTTGCCCTGATACTTAGATATGTGCTGTCTGCATCACGCGCAAACTTTACTTACCAATATTACTATGTGCATAGGTATTCTGCTCCGAGTCAAACTGGGTTGAAGATATTAAAAACATTCTTAACTTTCCTAGCTAATGGTAGGTAACGTTGTTATACCAAGTGAAAGTAAAGCGTAGTGAGGCAAAGAGATTGTAGGTTTTAACCTTAAAATCTGAGGATGGAGCTGGTGCTTTATTCCCGCCCATCGTTTTCCGCTGTTGAACTTTTTTGTAGACTCCAGTGTAGTGACCAACAACGGGAAGTTTAGAACTGGCTCCAGTTCCCTGTTGAGAATTTGCAACGATTTCAGAAAACTTGGGGCTTTGGCCATAAAGGAGTTTTGAATCTTTTCGCAGGCTGAGAAAGGCCATCGATGGACGCGGATCTGCTCTCATCTCTGCACTTATATGATCTCCTCTTACTGTCCCATTCTTCTCCATTTCCTTGCGAACTTTTAAAAGTTTCTTTTGCTCTTCTTCCACTGACTTTGACGCTTTCTTTTGAATTTTGTCAAATTCTTTTACTCGTCTCTCAGCATCTTTCGTTGCCTTCTCTTTGTACGCTTTTACCTAGAATGTCAAGTAAACAAATTAGTAAATGCTTCATTACTCTTTTAAACTAATTATGTATACATATATAATGTATACATATACTTAAGTATCCGTTTAGTCCATTTTATATCTGCTTAGAGCAATTTAAAGATAACTACATCCAAAAAAATCTTATTCGTCCGTTAGATATTATTCACGAGTGCACACTTAAACAAGCTTCAACAAGGGATAAATACATTACCGGAGAAAGCTACTCTACGTAATGAATAGTTTACAAAATCAGCGAGAATTGACAGCAACGTAAATAACCATTCGTAACTATAATAGACATATTCCCAGAAGTAAAATTGTTTAAACCGTCATCATTTTTATCAAACACGACCTTTGTTTGCTGTTAATGCTCTACTTTCTCCATCCTACTCTCCCAATTTATAAAAGAATTTTTATAAATGAATGACTACAAAGTAACAACTTTTCCATCCTTGCAGAGTCAAGTACCTATATACATAAATAGAAGTGTGTTCGTGAAAATAAAAGCTTTCAGGCTGAGAAGGTTAGTCATTTGTTGCTAGTCCTTTGACATTGAAAGTGAAGTTTTATATTGGGGCTTTTAAAAGTTCGTAATGCTAAACTTTCGTGGATGATATGGTTTGATGAAGTTTGGTCACATTTAAAGTGATACCTTTTACATTTCGGTTAAGCGTGCCTAAGATAGGAGGAAAGCAGTTAGCTGTACTCCTATTTTGAATTCTTGAATACACCCCCTACTGTAAATTCCCCTATAAAAGTACTAGTACAAGGTCAAATATCGGTATAATGCTTTTTGTATAAAGATAAATAATTCATTTTAAACACGTTTAGTAGTTTAGGGGGTAAGGTAATTAATTAATAATGTCACTTATAACATCATCTTCACATCGCGTCGTATCAAGGAGAGAGTATGTGCTGCTCTGTTTGTGAGCTATCTCGATGAAAAATTAGTAAACCACTTATCAGCTAACTTTTGCTGCATTAGAGCCCACAGAAACAACATAAATTAATTTGGATACCGGAAGCTTGCCAAAATTGTGCCAAAGCTAAAAGGATAGACAAACCACAGCACTCCCTTCTTTAACGATTGTTGTGGTTTAAATTAAATGCAGATGGCACACTCCTGCACTACTAAGTTCGTATTTTCCAGCTAAAAGGCAGGACAGACTCCAGTGCAAGTGAATGCAGTCGACTGTTGTGTAGTAATTATGTACGCATATAATTTGATAACCTTACCTTAACTTTGTTGGCTTGGCATGGCAAAATAATATAATGTACAAAAGTACTTAGGTACAAAAGTGTATGCGTCGAAATAAGTAACTCAAAAGTTGGCTACATAATTTACTCCTTGTGACTACCAGCAGATAATAATAATCTACGACGATGACTGGGAATGTATGCAAATAAATACTGGTAACCTACTGTCGGTTGGCAATAAATTAAAAGCAAGTCTCAACATTTCCTATCAAAGAGTTAAGTAAAGTAACCAAGTAACGAGAATGGAGCATACCGAGTAGCCTACTATAGCATAGGCACATAGAATGAATCTTTAGAGCATCGCCCAAAGAGACTTGCAATTTACTCCTTCGGTACCAGTTGGCCCAATCATTATTAGCTAGCTACTGCAAACTGCAAAATAACTATTCTATTCCAAAAAACTAAAAATGCTAATCAGATTCAAGAAACTAGGAAATCAGGGCAAGAATTTATATGTGATGTAGTCTGGAAGGATATATTTACATAAGTATCAAGACTAACAACTTTAGTCATTGTCACTTTAGCCTGCCCGAGTATGTGAGCTGGCTAACCGAGTCAGGGCGCACATTTTGGTATACAACATAATATATCCTTATCATCCCTATTGAATATGACAAAAATTGGTCACATGGACCGGACATATGAAGTACCAAATTACATTTTGTAAATTTTTCCACTAATACTGTTTATAAGGATATTTATAATAAATTTTGGAAAATTACGCTCACTCGGGTGGGCTAACAATGGTACCGTGGCAGTCTTTTGTGCTTAATTTAGTTTGTAGTACGGACGGACGGACGAACGAGTATTTGCATCAATTTGGGTGACATAAAACGATGGAAGCTATAAAATTCGTAGGATTATATTGGGTATTAAGGACCGTTCTTACTTGGCAGTCTTCCTACGTGTATTTTTTTGAAGACAGTCACACACTTAATGACTTGTGAGAAAAAATGTCGCAATCAATGCAATGAAGCATACAATAAATTATTAGTAAAAACATTTATCTTCTTCGCTGGTTTGTGTTTAATACCTAGCACAATAGAAGAAAGTAGAATATAATCCTGCTGCCACGAAGCTTTCTCTGACTACATGGTGACAGTAGCTAGGTAGGTAGTAAGTAGGCAAGTTCTTCCCAACCGTATATAATGAAAGTACAATAAGAGCACTTGCAGTTGAGCTACTACTTGAGTAATGTAACAGTTGTAGAGATGTACTTAATTACAACTGAAGCGGAATAGTGGAAATCTGGCTGTTTTAGTAGTGTGTAATGGGGTACCTTGACAGTAGGCAATGACTATTTACTTAGCAAGGTTCTCTGACAGGCTGTGAGAAGGACGAAGCTGCAACCTGTTATTTCTCTTTGTAAAATATAATTAGGTTCCAGGAATACCTGCTACGGTACTAGTACTAATAGAAATGTGGGCATACCTTTTTCTTATCTTTGGCTTCTTCTCTTCCTTCAGCTGCATCAAGAAATTTCAGAATTTCAGTTTTGTTGTTGATAGCTGCCAAATCTTTTGGAGTGTGAAAGTCAATATCCAAAGCCCACATGTTGACACCGAAATTCACAAGGAAAGTGACACAGTTGAGATGTCCTCGTGCAGAAGAGACGTGGAGAGCCGTGTTCCCGAAGTTGTCACATTTGTCTGGGTCTCCCCTGCACAACAACGATCATGATTTAAATGTAGTTTAATAGTAGTTTAAATCCTGTAGTTCACATAAGGGTGGTTACTTATACCTACCTTACTTAAGTATGCATTTAATATATACTTCTTTACTATTTATAGCCAGTAACAAAATAATAATAATAACTGTAAACTGTAGACTATAACTTATAAGCATTTTAATCATATTTTTATGATTGTTAAGTTATATTTTTATTTAGGCAACGTATGCTTCATTGTCTATAATATTTAGTACAGAGTATTATTTTTTAAAGCTTGTGAGATAGCAGACTGAATTTGTCTAACAATATTATGAGTTCCTTGAACAAGCAAATACAAAAGATTCCTCGATATGATATCACACATTTCACATACAAAATGCAATCCTCCATAATAAATACAAAAGACAAGGTGCATACTGATATTGTGTGTCATTGAGTCTTCGCATAGTTAAACTACTGATACCTGTACCAGTAGTTCATATAACGAAAACAGGGGCTACCAGGAAAAGCAATTCTAAGTAGAGATAGAAGGCATAATGGAATTAGAAATGTTTATATATTTCTTTGTATTATTAAATACATCTAACTCGTACTTCAACGGAAATGGCACTTAATAGAATGTTTTTTTCTTGTCGACTTTCTCTGTCTTCTCCACTTTTACAGAGAAAAGATAGTTTTGTGACAAAAACAATTCCTGCATTCACTGTATAAGATGTTTTATCTGTCCATTAAAGCCATCGCAAGCTCTACGTGTTAAAGTCTGTTATTAGCTGTATATACGGTAAACATCATCTTTACGAAGTTGACTTGCAATAATCCCTTATGTGAGAAAGCTTACATAAAGCCCTTTAATTTTGTTTTCTACTTACCCTCGTCCAACAATGAGTCTTAACGCATCCAAATTTCCTTCAAAGGCTGCCCATAACGTAGGGGTACTTCCATCTTCGTCCTTTACATTCAAATCCTTCCTGGTAGCCTCTTTAAGGGCCTCCAAGTACCCATCTCGAGCCGCTCTTCAATAATAAATCACAATTATAGAACACATACAATATAACGATCTAACTTTTATCTTTTAGCCACTAATAAATTTCTACCTACCTGTACCTAACTAATACATATACATTATTGATTAATTAATGAATATCATCATCATAATTGCCTTATTCCTTAAGGTAATTAAAACTCTTATAGTTGAATTAAGTAAAATCAGTTCATCTTGAGAATATATGGCTGAAAAAGTTTCACGAGATTGATATACTATTTAAAGAGAGGAAACTTTCTTCTATTCATCAAATAATCTACATGCTCAGCAATTTCTAAGGTTGTCCCTATGGACTATAGCAGAATTATAGGAATTATTATAAGTAATGTCAGACTAAAAGAACATGTTTTCATACGGACTTCGTTAATTTTACAACTTCATTCCCCTTATGGCAGAGTCATCCTTTGAAAACGTGCTGCCCTCGTGCTAGGTAAAAGAAGCCATCATTATCTGCAGGTTCTGTTTTCATCTCTCTCCAAGTATGTATCTGCCCATTGTGAACTGTGCATGTACTACCTTTGGGCCTTGGGGAGCTTCACTTTTACTACCCAGCTAGTTTCTATTTTAAAGAGCACATATAGACAGCATGTAGTAGTAATTACGTACATAATAGATATACGTAAGTAGATATACGCGATGTAGGTTTTCTTGCAGAGTTGCAAACGCTTTTACTATTGCATGTAGGTATTTAGGTATCATACCTGGGCTTGAGTTGTCCTTGCGTCTCATCTCGAGAGACACTATTATAATTATCCTAAAGGAAGGATAGGTCAAATTGAGAGCCCAGATTCGAGATATAAAAAAGTAAAAGTTATTTAAAGCTAAATTACTAATCTGTCATAATTATAGCCATTAAATCATAACCGAGCAATTTAATTTTCTACATTTATAAACTTGGCCTACATTTCTATCCTACTTCTTCTTACAGTTTTCAGCTTCAGCTTCAGTTACGTAAATAATAATCTCATTTTCAGCCATATCATACGTTTATATAACCATATCTACTACTACTACTACTATAACCTATACCTATATAGGCTTCCATATCATACCAATATCTATCTAAAATTGTAATGCTTAGGTACAATTAGACTTCAAGGCGAATTTCCGATGTAGAAAATCTAGTAGTACAGGTCTTCTAATTTAGGAATTTTGATTTAAAGCCAATACATATAAGACAAAATTATTAACTACATACTCAAATGACAAAATGAGGACTCACTTGTGAAATCGATCCATTTTCTTGGTAAGAGTTTGATGAATAAGCAAACAGTTTTGCCAGTTTTGTTTTGTGTTTCACTTCACTTTCACTTAAAATTGACGAGTTATTCTGTGTACCCTCCGCACAGTGGTATGATAGATAAATAGTTATTTCTTAGAAAAGCAATTATAATACTTTCTTCTAAGGGAATAAGTAATGCAAATATGTAGTAAGTAGTTTGTCAATTTAGCGTCCCTTTCGCCAGCGCTGTAATTACTCGTATTTTCAGTTAAAAATGGCAAACGAACTTTTGTGTAGTGTATCCGTATGTAGGAGGTAGTTGATTAATAATTTAGTATATTATCTACCTATAGTATTAATGTTTCGTTACTGAGTTGATCTTTGTGGCTTTTCCCGTACAATTTGCTTATTTGTCCTTAGTATTACTAACTTTGTGTTCCAAACTTTTCCAACTTTACTTTCATCCACCCACACAGACAACTGGAAATTACAATAAAGTAATTACATTACCCACATTGCAGTACAGTCCAGTGCCTACAATTTTTTATGCAATGCACACACTGCAGAAAAAGATTGGCAAAAAATACACGGGTAGTTGCAGTCAAGGTCTGTTCATATGAATGATGTAGTCATATCACAACTACTACTACATATAACATACAATGGATGATTAGTTGTTGGAAGCAATAAAAGTATTATGACGAATATAAAGTACCTATAAGTTCAGTTCAGATATGATGAGGTTATTATATCATTAGATTATCTAGTCCAAGCGTTTGGCATGGAACAAGACAAGGTACAGTAAGGCTTCAATGACAAATTGATAAGGCAGAGAGGACACGAATTCACGTAAGGTTGGTATTGGTAAGTACTAGTGATATCAAAAATACCAGCTTTGATATTGATATTGATATTGAACTTTTTGTCAGTACTTGAGGAAGCCTATGGCAGTAAATTTCATTTCATCTCATCCACCTATGACATTCACAAAATTCACATTAGCAAAGTCATCATGTTTGTTCAGGGTCTTAAGTATATATCAGTAGAGAGGACTATTTATATTTTTATTAGCAAGTAGGTACCCAACTGCTAGTAAATTACTATTCCTGTCCTGTCCAGTTTTGCTTCATGCATTGAGTTCTGTCGATGTCAGTTCTTAATCTCAATCTCATGTCATCTCTGTCTCTCTTTCTTTCTCTGTATGTGTGCTTTGTTTGAAGGCTCTCGAACAAATATTGTCTTTAGCCTCTGGATCTGAACTGGAAACTGGAGTTACATACTTAGATGCGTACTAACACTCGGAAGCATAAAATATATCTATGTACTATGTACTATCAGTAGTTGTGGTATAGTAGTTGGAAAGTTGTCGCGTTCCTTCTCTAAGGTAAATACTACATATATTATAGTACCTACTGTATGATGTATAATATATATGTTGCGTAGTTTCCGTCGTCACGATACAGTTCACTTCGAGAATTCTTTATTACAAAAGAATCACGACAGAAACAAAACGAAGTCTCTTGTAAATAGCTGATGGCAGATTGACGATTTGAGTTGATGTGATATAATGTAGGTTGTATCTCCTCTCTTATATAACTATTATTACTATGTTCTTTAGGTCCTTAGTTACTCTTCGTCTGTGTAAAGTGTAGAATGAAAAAGGCTTGGTTGTAAATAGTTACTACACGCTTAGTATAGAGACAGAGGTACTTGAGACTTGAGTTGCCTTGGATTGACGAACTACAGTAGGAGGAAAAGACGGAACTAGTGTTTTGTTGTGTAGACAATATTAGGTATGCTTCCTTTTGAGGATTGCTAGCTTTTAATCATCCAGACAGAACAGACTTTAGAAAGTCTTGAAGATTCCTTCGTGCCAATTAATTTTCCGAATTCTTCTCCACTCCTTCCAACATCCAATCTTCGATGCTTCTTTTCTCGTTTCTACAAATAATCTTTCGGGGCCCTCTCTCTACTTTTCTTTTACAATCAGCTTCTTTCTCCCAGCACCAATAACAAAACACACATATACATATAATGCATATGCTCAACACAAAAAAGCTAACAGAAACCAAAGAACAGTCTATACTAATATAATATCTATTTATGTGGTATATAGAATTTTATTCCTTATATTCACTCCTTTCTCTTCCACAACAACTTTTCTAACTAATGAGAACGGTGGTGTGGTTGCTTTGTAGAAGTAGACACAAGACGTCTTGTCTCGTCCTCTTCGTCGTTCAATTACCAACAGTTGATAATAAATTATTCGGCAGAAGAGACGACGGAATACTTCGACTTAAAATTTCATCTGCAAAATACACAACACAAAAAGCTCGTGTTAATCAGGGAGTATTATAATGTTAATTCTACTGTGCTTAACATATTACTACTGACTCACTATTATGTTGATGTACGTAAGTTAGCTTTTGTTAACATTTAGTTTACTTTTACTCAAAGAAATTAAAACAACCTATTATGGAAAACACACGAACGCCATTGATGTAAGTAGATCTACATTGAAATCATAATCAAAATGCTAATAAAATCTACATGTACATGCAAGGAATTTAATTCAAATGTCAAGTTTTCCGATAAGCTCACATTAGATAAGATTAGCATTTCACTGACGCTCTATGGTGTAATATTAATAATTAATGGTTCACAAGGCTAAGTGTATATTTGCAATGCAATGCATATACAGATAAATAGGTACTTAACACTTGTGTGATATGGGCTTTATTGTACTCATTGTCATATTATCTAATGTGCATTTGTAATTTTACTCTGTTATCTGTAATAAGAATTTCCAATACAATTTTTGACAAAATTTCAAGGATATCACCGAACTACGAGATAGGTAAGTATTACAATACATATTATAAGTAATATACTCTTGCTATACATCAAATCAAGGCATGGTCATGGTTGTATGAATTTAGACTTATTTTACATGACGTAAGCAAACCAATCCCGTTATACTTTTTACATGCAGTTAATAATCATTAAAAGCATAAGTAGGTACCAACGAGGTACCGTCAAAACGAATGATTCGGTTTACTTCACTAATTGTATAGAAACCTGATTAATTAACACAGCATTAGTAGCATGAGGTTGTCATCAATAGATACCTACATAGCATAGGTAATATGTTGTGGCACAGTAAAGCTGATATAGTAACTAACATGCATGCTTCGCATTCTAATCCATCCTAAGCTACAGAAACGTTATTTCATCAAGTACCTTGGTAATTTTTAATTATAAAATAGTTAAGCTCAAAAGTTGAGCGTTGAGCCCCTTAAGGGATTTAGCAATTTCAAGTACAGATATATAAAGCTAACGAAAATATTAGAGAACTCATCATTGCATTGCTTTAACTTAAGTACATTAAAGTTGTAATATCATTCTCGGAAAAATGGAAAGCTTTCATTAACTTATGATACTGTCATACGATAACTAAGTATCCAATTTTATGACTACAAATATAATGTACTTGTCATTATCCTCCTGTTTGAATATGGCAATGTGAAGCATCAAAGCTATAATTTTCTACTTTGCATAATGAGTAAAATTGTGCAACAAGTATTATGTAAAACTTTTCTCATCAAATATATCCCAAAGTGGGAGAGATTCATGAAACGTTGCTGAGTTGCAATTTGTCCACAGTGAAAATTAAAACCTATATTTTGAAGTACCTACGCTTCAGCTATAAAACCCTGGGGCAAATATTAACCGATTTAGTGTAAACCAACACCAAAGCATCAAAATAATTTTGCCACCGCTCCGATAAGCATTCCAATACTTAGCTTTCCAATAATATTGTAGTATACCTATTAGTTGCCCCAGGGTTTACTGCTAACTGTACATGCAACATCCTCCAAGTTTAATTACATGGTAAACAGTGGTTGTATATATTTAAACTTAAATTTAGTCACACCACGGACTGTAATCATAGTACTGTCATCATGTCTGATCAATAAGTAGCACCAGTTTAGTACATAATACATTATTCGACGAAATGTGAGTTTTAAGCTGCAAAACTGAAAAAATGCAATCTGGAATATGGAATGGAACTTTATGGTACAGTGTCGACTGATCGTCCACACAAAGTACATTATATTTGGTTTCGAAAACTCATCCAAGTATTTAACCCATCATTCCTATAGTGTGCAGTCTTAATTATTGTTTATGTATGTTAAAATAATATCAAAATAATGAACCCTTGACCCTTAGTAAACGAATCTAGAACTAGAGCTATATGTATTTATAGATAGGATGATATATTGTATATTTAGGCATTTATTATATATAAAAGTCAAAGCTTAGTTTGTGTATAATATATGAAAATAATAAAATTGTATTTCTACCTGTAATCACATGTTTTTAGCTTCGCGTAAGGATGTGCTTACAAACCAAATTGAATTTGTAAGTTGACTCATATTGCTTGCAATTTAAAAAAATGACATCAAACAGGTCATATCCATGTCACATCTTCAGACCTAACCATGTATATAAATCATGTACTAAATAGAGAACACATCACATCACATAAAGTAGAATTGCTTAACATTTCCAATTAGTGTTTCGCCTTGTTCAGGTATACAGCAGAGTCAGGTAAACGGAGAATTCTTAATGAAGACGTTATGTGAAGACAAGTCG
This sequence comes from Tomocerus mixtus, assembly GCA_034694165.1. NCBI lineage: Eukaryota > Metazoa > Arthropoda > Collembola > Entomobryomorpha > Tomoceridae > Tomocerus > Tomocerus mixtus. The sequence goes on from JAQFYC010000498.1 coordinate 30,525, forward strand.
GATTCTTTAAGCAGAATAATAGGAGCTCACAGCATGACAAATGCCTATTAAGGACAAAGAGTGTGTACCAAAGCCGTAAAACTGGAAGTTCTGCTATACAGGATCCAGGATTCAACGATTCAACTCATGAGTAATATTACCCGACCAATCAGACTTTGCGCACTGGAAGTACAACTACAGATATCCAGCTACTTCTAAATTACCTGGCTATTTCACAACACAAATCCACTAGTCTACACTTCTGTCTCTAAGCACAAGTATAACACAAAGCACAGCACGAACTAAACGACCAAAGGCATCTTGTCTTGAGCAAGAATTATTTTTAATTGCTTATTAGCGAAACTGTTGCGTCGGCCTTGTACCTGTTACATCTTCTCTTTAGCCCTGGGTCAACGGCAATTGTGACACAAAGTTATCACTGAACTGAACTAAACCTACGTGCTTACATAATACATAATACGATACTAACGTGTTGCACTAAAGACTACAGACATTATACAGGTGTGCAGATACTAATGCAACAAACAAGATTTAGTAACTGCATCACAATCACAAAAGAGGATTAGGATTAGACAAAGTAAATATGCAGGAACTAAAACGGTTCGTTCACAGTTCGTCATAGTGTCATTTGCCAAGTTTGTTTTTATCTTTAGCTAGATTTTAATATTATTATCTACTTAGTTAGTAGGTACGTATTACGTATGTATTACGTATGTATTATGTAATAGTAAGTTGTAGGTGGTTGCTATTTTGCGTGTTGTTGTACTTTGTACTTGAGTTGAGAAGACGAGAGTGAGGACGAGGAAAGAGTCAGCAGGTAAGGCAGGATGAGCCGACGGGGATCGGATGTGATGCGAGCGATGGTGCAACTTTAATATAATAAAATATATACTACATGAACGAACTACACACTAAAGATGAAAGTTTCGCCGGTTTCATTATATTACGTTGCATATCTGTATTACATTGAATTTCATTGCATTGCTAGACTCACCTCAGTCATCTCCTTTCGTCGTCATCAATCCCTGTCACATAATCAGAATAATCACCCACAGGTAGCTAAGGGTATATATTATCATATAGAAGCTAGTTCTAGGCTGGCCTGGCCTGGCTTGGTCGCGCGCTTCCGCTCACATATCACATCCTCTTCCTTGCGTGCATAAGGCTAAAGGCTAAAAACTTGTATAATACAGAAATACAGATATTACTATGTTTACCTTCATTATTGTATTTATATTATATTACTTAGGTAGATACAGGGATGTATGTGAATATAAAAATACACTCTGTCTTTACATAAAATACAGGTATAAGTATGTAATGTACAGATACACACAGCAGGTACAGGTACTACTTATGCACAAGTCATACATACTTTCATTTATAAAATATCATCACATATGTAATATTGTATTATACAATATAACACACAGGTATGAAGGTTTAGGTCTTTAAGTGGAAGTGAGCGTTGCCTACACAGGCACAGGTAGTGGTAAAGCATTAAACATACTGACTGAAAGGTACAAAATATTCTTTATATGATGTACGCTACACAGCACGTTCACGTTAGTTACTACTGTAAAGAGAGTGAGTGTAGTATTTTATATTGTATGTACCGACAGGACAGAATTGAACTACAGAAAAGAGTTTTACAGCAGATGACTATGTAAAAAGTAACAATCGGATGGAACTATGGAACAATACTTTACTTATGTACTAGGGACATTATAAATACCATGCAAGTTAAAGTTGCGCTTAGGGGGAGTCATCAAAACGTGACATTCACATACTTGTACTGTGTGTGTACCTTCATATTACTTAGTATGTTGTATAGCGGGTAACATCACAATTTTTGCCTTTCAAAAGGGATCAAAATATGGACTTTTTGGCTTACATAATGTATAGAATGGCCCCAACCAACTCTATACATGAATACGGAATCTCTAGATTACATAATAAATAATATTACTTTGAGTATCACCCACCACACACAGATGAATATCTTGTGTAAGTATATGTATTATGTATTATTGTAAGTATAAGTATACGCAGATACGCATGATTTTTAAGGGAATTCAACAACAATGTAGTACAACGACTTAACACATTATAATAATATGAATTTCCCATGTCCCCTCAACTCAATTCAACTCACAACTACATATAATATGGAGATTGGTATTCTACTAGTAGTAGAGACTGCAATATGCAATATGCAATGTAATAATGTATTCTATGTACATTGTACTGTACACCCACGGCCAAACATAGCATAACGATACCGTACGCAGTCACATAACCTCAACCCCCCGAACTAAAAGCAACTGAAAGTAAAAATAATATCACTTTTTACAAAGTAGTCTAACTCTATGACATAATGTAATACAATGTCAGTTACTGATATAACCATAAACAATAAAATAGAATTTATGGACACTTATACATAACTGTTCTCCCATTTTTTACTACGGAGAAAGAGAAGTATGGTCAGTTACCCTAAATTGCAAAAGAAATTGACTTTGGAGTATGGACTCTGCTGTTCTGAACGAGTACGGGTATCATTTCGGTCCAAATAAATGCAAGATAGGTTTCGCCATATTCTTTACAATCGCAGTGGCAAGGTGCACTTGCCATTAAACTACGTAGTTAATAAAAAGAGACTTGTATTTACTCAGGTTGAATATTTTTTCTTTTCAATTTTTTAGTAGTCTACCTATTTATATAAGTATGCAGCACATCACACTCCAGAACGTAACTTGTATGTATTTTTATCTTTAAAAAGAACTATAATACTTAATGGGGAAAAAGTTTGTTTATTTAACGGATGTCGAGGGCTATTTCAATTCTTATATTACCTATGTACTGTGGACTCGAATAATAGTTTCATGTAAAACTGACTATTGAGTTTACCTTATTCTTTAGGCGCACATAAGCAGAAAAATAGAAGCTAAAATATTTCCATGTAACAATAAAAATATATTATGTATGTACGTAAAACTGACATATATTTTATAATAACTAACTGCAGATTCTCGTGTAGAGCATTATGCAATCGTTGCTCAAAATAAAAATACTATAGACGCAGACGGTACGGTTTTAAGCGCATGACTTATTTTAAAATTATACATTACTTAATTCATATTCTTCATATTCCAATATATATTCGTTTGTAGACATCAATTAAGGGTTCTAGGTTCGTCCTAACTTGACAATCTTTTTGTGCAAATATGACCAGTTCTTTCTTTCTACAATATATTTCATATTGCACAATATTATAAGGTATTAATGAGTATACTAATAGTAGTAATGAGATGTGTTGGTTGACCGATACTGTAAGCATGTAACAATGGACTTAAGGATTATTTATGGGATGCTTCACTTTTCATGTACATATATAGACATTGAAATAGCTTGTTTAGCATTCCAAAATTACTAATCTGTTCTAAGTCATAATTAAGTTGAATCCGTACCTACAATATCGGCAATCCAACCGATATGATAATAAATTAATATTAATAAACATTTATTGTTCAATGCGTAAACTTTGACATAAGAAAAATGGTTAAAACATCTGAAACACATGTTGCATTGACTGTCCAGTTTATATCATATTAAGCAAGTGGACAATTGTATTATAAACAATTGTCTAAACAAGTAAAAAAGATGTACTTTAAAGGAAGGTAATTATAGGTCATAGGTGTGTTTAATATTTTAGCAAACATTCATAAATCAAGTAGTATTTTGTCTGATCAATGAGAGAATGTTATATCAGGCTAAAAACTACAATTGAGATTGAGAGCCTATTTTATATTTTGCATGTACGATTAGGCAGTATCATTCTAGTGAGTACTGTATGTATTTGAATCTTGGGAATAGCCAAATATCCACTCCTAAACCCTAACCAACTTCAGTGATACTTGATTCTCCGCTTCATCTCTACTTCACAGAAACGTACTATTGCAAAGGAAGAGGTAATAATGTTGGTAGCAGATGGCAGGGAATTGCAACAGGAGAGGTAACAACCAATGCTCGAAGATTCAGTAGCAGCTATGTGCAATCTTTACAGTTGCATTGGAATAGAAGGTGATCTAGTTAGTTGGCCGAGTAGAGAATTGATTGAGATTATAATGAGAGAGTTAGATTTTTTAAATACCTTAAAGCCTACATACATGCATCATGTTGTTTTATTACATTTATGTAAAATAATTTACAAGTAGAACACTAAAAGATAAGAGGGTGAATACTATGTAGTGTTTAGTAAACAGAAGAAGGATTAAGAACATTTAAAAACGTTAATCTTAAGACAAAAATTAACCATTTTATTTGTGAGCAACGATGTGTAAAGATAAACCACTTTCTGCGTAAGATCATTTACTATATCGGAAAAATGTCATTGAATATGCTTCCTGTACTATACAGAACAAGATAATTTGCATATCATTTGCGCTGAACTATTGATGTTGGATATTTGGATGGTGTGAGGGTTCTTTAATATGACAATGAGCTCTTTGTTTACTTTCTGCTCAATACATAATATTATTGGAATGTAAGTAGGTACAGTATATAATACATAATAAATATTAACAATACATATGTTTGTTATATTCCAAGTTCAATGTAGTTTCAGAATGAAATTATGTCATAATTATATATTATGCTTAATTTGTCCATAAATATCTCAATTGTACACTAGCGAGGTAGCAAAGTAGAAAGTTTATAAGTGTAAGCACCTAAAATAGATATTTAGAAATTAGATCTTCATTCATAGAAGGTTGATGACAATGGCATTATAATTTGAATTACTTAATAGTAAATAAGTACTTTTTACTAATTGCTAATACCAATCAAAAACGCTCAGCATATTGTACTTATCACATATTCTATACCATGCTACTAATAAAATGTATTTTATCATATACTATCTTCACTTTAAATTGTCAAAGCACACATTATGCTATAAGTAAAAAGAACAATAAACCCATCAATTTCATTCACATTCATTATCAACGGGCTCATAATGGATAAAATGAACTTCATTGAAGTTTAAAATGAATGAATTTAGTTAAATTAAGTTAAGCACTTTTTCGAAGTTGTTTGCGATCGCCTTACCTCGTTGGCAGAGTATGTTTAACTTACGCTAAAGAAGCGTGTGAGTTATATACAATTCTGCGAACCCTACCAAAGTGTATACTTCTTTAACTACTTGGTGACACGAACACGAACTACTTAGAATTACAATAAACTTACGCTTCACTTATTAAAACAAAGGATTGAAATAATGCAGCAGAAAGTTATTACACAAATACTACTGTCGTGCCTATGTGCAATTTAGCTCAAATCTCACTTTTTCATAATGATCATAATTGGTTTCACTCACTAAAGTCTTCTTTTAGACAGCTTACCTTAGCCTAGAATGATTCATTTGTACATTAGGATTGTCATAATACTTACAATACAGATATACGCAATGCAGAATAATTTTGCAGTTTCAAATAGGATATCCTTTACAACTCCCAACCCAACTGGATGCATATATTTATGACAGATTAACTCAGTCAAAACTGGCAAGTGGTAACCAGCAGTTTTGGTAGAAAAATGGCTACTTTACAATGGACAAAAGCAATTCACTAAGTACAAGTTCAAATAAATTGTACAAGTATTTTCAGAAGCATGATATCCTGTTAAAATTTCCTACTCATCTTTTAATCAATTTACAGCTGCTGTGCTACAATTGCTTTGGTTTATAGGTGTAGAAACCAACTTGGTATTTGTATTTATTGTACAATTATAATTCTGATATCTCTGTCGATGCTTTAAGTGATAGCAAGGGATAAAAATGACAGAAAGGAAGGATTAATTAATGTAAGCATTAAACTTACTGGGTAGATAATATAGTACATAAGTACATACATTCATTGAAGTAAGTACTTTGATTCAATGAGAAGGTTGTTAGCGCAAACATTATAATATTTCAATTGAATTAAGATAGGGAGCAAGTTAAAAGTAGAAAAATTCTGGACACCCCACCGGTTGGCAAATGGTAGAGTTTAAAAAATCCTAACAAATTACAATACAAATACTACTACTATACTGTAATCTGAACTTGAACTTGAAACATTTGATTGTATGAGTAGAGTGTATGTAGAAGCAATTTCTCTGTCCAGTTCCAGCCTAAAAAGAGGTAACTGCTGGTATATAGGCTACTATACCTGGCTTGGTTACCTGAAACAGAAGTTGTAGTGTAGTAAATAGGTAGCTTAATATATTATACCGCCACTCGCCAGCTGTCATCTTAGAAAACCGAATCGCCAGCCGGTCTGCCAATGTGGTAGTTATTCTAGTTATGCATAAAATGGCATGTGCTTAGTGTCCAGGCTTCCAGGCACGAGTGAAATGTTGCTCTTTGATAATAAATAAATAACTACAAGCAATTTACTCTTTATTGAGATTAGCTATGTCGTTTGACTTCGAAAGAGAATTGCTTTCTTCGATGATTCCATTCCAGTCCAGGATCCAGAACCCGATTGCGCTGCTAAGCTGCTGGCTGGCTGGGTGTACAGATGTAAATCTCTCCTTACAATGAAATGAACCGAAAAGGAACACGAGCCCTCCATTTTCCACATATTTTTTAGGACTAAATACTACATCTCTAAAAAACAAGTAGCTATACTTACAAGCAAAGCAAAAACTTTCGCGTAGCAATAGCAAGCACTGCGCTGATTTCCCTTTGTCTCATAATCTTGAATCACCAAGGTCTACTGCATCTGCATCTGGCAAGCTGGCACAAGTCTACTAATCTCAAGCTGTTATGCAAACCAATTTCTGCATATTTACTACTGACTACGTTTACATCATTAGGTACCTGTTTTCTTAAATGTAGTTATGTTATGTATGTACATAGTATGACCAGATAGATCACTTCCCTGAGTCAGATCACCATCACATCACATTGGTGATTCACAAAGATACGTACAAGTCAATGCAATAATGCAAATTACCAATCTCAATCGTCTTACTTATGTGTAACAGCGGCGAACTAGGAAACTTGTTGGAGACATCTTTGTACAACACACAAGTAGTCTTTAACTTTATTGCCTATACCCTTGTTCGTCTGCAATCAGGAATAGAGAAGAAAATGGGGTGCAAGTAAACCCTATGTGTGTATCTAACTCAATTTAGAAATAGCTCGAAAAATGATAATCCCGATGTTCAAAAGGAGTAACCTATACTATGGTTCGTTAAAATCAACATGTCAACTAAATTAACAAAATCACTTAGAGTGCCATAATTGTAATCTATTCTCGCACCTGGAGGGGCTCTTTAATTTTATTTATTATACTTTACAGTAAAATTCTAATCTAAGTAGAAAGCTCAGTTTAATTTTAGGAGAAATTTTGAATTTCATGTATTGAAAATCCGAACCAGAAGAGGTCAGAGAATCAGCCTGGTATGAACTCCAGAACCATAACAGTCTGGCTTGATTCTGTTTACTTTGCATATACCATGTTATTTTTCTCCGGAAGTTAGCGTATACAATTGTCCAAGATTAAATCCTTACATAGAACAACGCTTACTTATACCAATATAGAGCCAAAAGAATCCGATTCAATACAAAAAATCAGCCTGCTCTAAATAAACTATTTTAATTCAATGAAATCATAGTCAATTGCATGGTAGTATTTAGTATTTGGGCCTAGAAGTCCAAAAGCATACACTTACCCCAAGCCCATCCCACAACCTGAAATATTTGGGTTTCGCTTACTGCTCTACTCTGTATATTCTAACAATATTAACCAAGAGCCAAGAGTTAAAACAAAACTACATTACAGAGTAGAAGTTACAGCTTTAGCTTTACAGCAGCATGCATGCAATCCAAGTGCAGTGCTACCAAGAACAACAAATACAACTTACAAGTCTATTTTATAGGTAAGTATAAGTAAGTATTAGCATATTTGCCGTTTATCTGTATATGGGTGCGCGGGTGGAGGTGGTTGTGTTTATGGTATGTGTATAAAACTTGATTCAACTCTTACAGGGCATAGGCGTATACCTACACACACATACATAAACACAGACATAGTTTTATCGCTAGAGGCAAGTTGGTTCTATTTCTTTAGTATTATAGTTGTTGAAGTGAATAATAGAAAACAGTCAGTCAAGTGAGTCAGTCAACTGTAAGTAAGTGACGTGCTAGAATAATAAACAAGTTCACTTAAGTTGACAGTTAAGTTAACCAAGTTCTATGTCCACACTCCTACACTAAATAACTGCTAAATGTAATTAAACAACAGAAAGAAATCTTGGTTTTGTTAAGATATTTGTGTCAGTCATTTTTCATTGTATATTAGTCAATGTATAACAATTTGAAGTCAATCGCTTGGTGTTTGGATTTTGGTTTAGGAAGTAATGTATGTAGGAAATTATTCTAGTTAAGATCAATTATGGTTTAACTAGGTTATACATAAATTGTGTGTGTACATATACATAATATGTAGTGTAATAATCATTAATACTGGACTCTCAACCCTGGTAATCTATAAACGCTCACATACATCGTACATAAAATGATTACCAATTAATACCAATTTAACGGTAGCCTAGGCCCAGATTGTACTTACAATAGTTAGGTTACATTGCTTATCGTATGCAAGTACGTGGGGTGTTCCCTATTTTACGACAGTGTTTACAAACAACTTAGTTTACATCATAAAGATTGGGCAAAGCTTTCGGTTCTTTGCTAATCGGACTCGGATCTCTATATGCTTGATATCTTGATAACGGACTTGTTTAATGTCAACTGGAAAAGGTAATTAAGTCCTGAATGGTAATTCAAATGAACAGAATATATAGGCAAACGAATTCTAAAATCTAAAATAAGTTAGCTGTATACAAAAAATAATTTTGTGCATTTTCTACGGATTTATAGAAACGAGTACAACAACCGGAAATGACTCTTCTTCATCTCTAGTGACTCATCACATAAAAAATTCAGCGAACAGAAATCGACATTAAAATCTGGGTACATGCTACTAATGTTTTATACTATTTGGAAAAAAAGATGATATACCGCACAAGGAAGTACTACTGAGCTGGACTAATTGGAGATTAAGCTACTCTTACTATGCAATATTTTGCCAATTTTACCGAATTTTCTAAAAAATGTGTGCTCCAGTAGCAATTAACCTGCAGGCTCGTACTTTTCGTTTATGACAATGACTTTCTTTTAATTTCATAACAACGTACTTACGTATAAGCACAATGTATATCCGTGCTACTATTTCTAGTGATTTAATAACAATTGTAATTGTGCCCACATAGATACAAGTAATTAGACGCAATATTAGCATCGAAGTTTGCTCAATAACTTACAGAGGTCAGAAAAAGTTTACAGTGACGAACGTTGTGTGTCTTGTGGTGTGGTTGTGCTTAAAATTGTGTTGAAAAATATGACGTGGAAAAAGATGTGAATTACCAGATTGGACATTTTATAAAGTAAAATCCCAATTTTGACCAACATTATCTTGGTTGGCCGTAGCTGATTTTAAAATCTTATACAATGACATTCTGACTAAAGGTATGAAAATGTAGGAAGACAATACTACTAAAGGAGCACAATCGTATTAAGCGCAAATTAATCATCCTTATAATGGGTTTTCAATATCGTGATGGGAAACTACCAGTTTCAAGCTTGATATTTATAATAATATGTGTTCTACCACAAGTTCCTGGAATCTATAGTCATACTCAAAGAAACAGTCAACATAATTATAACAGTAAGTATTTTTCATTCACAATACTATCTTTAGTTCGAATTTGGCAATTCAAAAAACATCATGCAGATATGTTAGATACGGGGGTCTTTTTACATAGGTATTACTAATACATATTATAATATTTTACCTATTTCAAATACATAAATATACCTATATCGATCATATGCCTGTTTAATAATATCATTCACCGGAACCCGGGCAGGGTCTCTGAATCTCCGTCATTTAATTATATTCTCTGGGAAATTATCTTGGATTATCCAGAAACTAGGTAATATTCTGTCATAATTTTGTTTAGTTAGTATCTGCATTACATGAGAATGAGGACTTGAGTCTGATGGACAGTATAAATAAATAATTAGGAATCTATTAAACTAAAAGCGCAAGTTTTCTGTGCGCATTTTGTCCATAATCTTCAGTAGACACCCACACATAATAGTAGAGAAACAGTTTGCATGTAAATGAAAATACCAACTATGCTGTTTGGTTGCTGTTTACGTAGAACGCAACTTACAACCTCCTTTGATTTTTTATTGGAATTGAACATGAATGCATCATGAATGTCAGAATGTAGATTGAAAAACAAATGAAAGAGATTTTCTGGATACTGGACTGGATAGGAATTGGTATATCCTGTACTGGATGTCCTGAAGTCATGTTAATTAGTAGGAAGTGGGCGTGACTTCTGTCTGCCACTCTTAAGAAGCTGTCAGTCTAGTTTCTCGTACACCAAAAATTATCAGGTTCCCACAATAAAGCGGGCTATCTCTCCACAATTATAAAACCACCATAATTCCAATTCCAACTTAACCAAGTATGATTTGACAAGAGAGCTGACTTTAATAGTAGATTGATGCAGTGCGTGTTGCCTGCTAGCAATGTAGGTAGCCTTAAAGATTCCCTATTTAGAGAGATTGTAAAGTTCAAACCTAATAGTTAATTAAAAACTTATTAAGTGAACTATCTTTATGTGCGAAAATTTAGAGTAGGATTCACAGACTCTAAAAACCCGACAGCCATATCTGATTTTTCATATAAAAACATTGATAAAAATGTCCAGTGCACTAGAGTATAAGATAAGAAAATTATATAATGTCTTCTTTCCAAACTCATAGGTAACTTTCCTTCACACATAGATGACAAGGTAGAGTTTTCCCGTTTCCGAAGAATCACAGCTCGAGTGCTGAAGGTGGATGAGCCACAACCATTTATCCCTGCTTCAGCAAGTAGGCGCAATTCTCAAGATCGACGAAAAAGGGAAATCCCTCATACTGAAGTTGATGTAAGTGAAACTGATTTTGTTTAAAATACTTTTTCCTCAATTTCCTCCTCTTATGTACTATATTTACTAAAAGTGGAACCACTCATTTAAATAAGTACCTACCTGCTAAGCGTAACCGATATTTAACTACGACTTTTCCAGTACACTATTTAATTCCGTTAAAAATACATACATCCCACAAAAATCTTGTGAGAATACTATCGAAACAATTTCCATGAGAAATAAAATATGTAAGACTGAAGACTTATAGTATACATTTGAAGCAGACCACACGTTCCAGTGTGTACGTGACCGACAGAGTATCTGTAATTAATACTTTTTTCTACTATGTTGCATTGCAGAAGTAGTAATTATTCCACGTGTACATATTTTATGGGCAGAAAGTGTGCAAGACAGATAAGTAGTAAACGTAGTATAGTTATGTAGTAGCTACTATAGTACTTGGCTACATTTTGTGCCCTCATTTTTAAAATAGTAAAGAAATGCCTTTTTTAACTTTTTAAACTTGACATTAGTTTTAGCTACTAGTTGAACTTTCTTTCCGTCGCATCGGGTCAATTTCTTAGCTAAAGATAGTATACTGTACATACAGTGTGTGTGTATGTCAAAGTCAAAGCCAAACTCTTCAAGTGGAAATGTCCAATGCCCTTTAGAGACAACGCTAAATGTAACTTTCTCACATGATTAGATATTTGCTAGCTGCATTGCATGCAAATGCCGACAAAGCTCTTATGTGCTCTCTTGGTGTTCCATACCAGATGATATCTATTTTAGTTCATTTACTTTAACTGCAATTGAAACTAATGCTTGTAAACTACGAAAAAAACTCACCTAGAAATATGAATCTCTAAGTAAGCAGCAAGCAGTTTCTACATTGCTGCTAAGTGCAAAGGTTGGGAATTGTTTCGTCAAAATAAAATGGGATTTACCTTGCATAATTTAAAGTTGACATTCTTATGAATGGCTACTATTGGTTTTACCATGGGATTTTCTTTACATAATAAAATCCTATGTTTATGTACATAATAGATGAACACAATAGCACAGTAATTCATAGATCTTTGTATGATAATTACTTACATGAGAATGAGAACCACAATATTACGATGAACCTATGAGGCTTGTGAGACGCTAAGTATTTCTGCATTTAAAAATGTCAACCCTATTGCACCGACAATCCCTAAACTTGAGTAGTTCTCTTTAGTAATTGGTAATAATATAATGGTATCTTTAATATCTTTAACTGATTTTTGCTTGCTCTTTTTTCGTGCTTAAATATGAACCTTTTAATGTGAATTCTAGGACGGTACGCATCTGACCAGAATCCAAATAGAGTTACCCCTAGACGGCGATACTGCTGATCCTCAGCTACTTGATTTGCAACTTAACAGGTGAGAAAACTGACATTAAACTACATGCCTACTGATTAGGTTAGGAAAGGAAATTCTCGCAATAAGCTAATCTTAATATGGCTACTCGTCACTTTGTTTGTACTTATGTTCTTATGCTGTACCTATGTAGGTTTATACCTACTTCATGAAGAAGGCCCACTAAAATGCAATTTCATAAAAGCTTCATGAATTTTCGAATACTTGTTATGATATATTGTAATGCTTGTATTATAATTACATTACAGAGACCTCATCCCGGAAAACTATTTTGTACGCTCACAGAAAAACGGAAAAGCCATCATACAAAAGCCTTCGTTAGCAGTAAGAATTTTACTTAATTAATTCATATTACATGAAGTTTTGAATAACCAATCACTTCACCTTGCGTTAACACTGGGGGAGTTCTTTATATCTACAGTAATATTAGCATTAGAACGTACGCAATTGCTGGAAAATATGAATTAATAATTGCTTCGACTATTTTAGGAAATAAACAATTGTCACTACCATGGAAAGGTTCGAGGACAACAGAATTCTTGGGCTGCCGTGTCTACTTGTGATGGCATCAGGTAGTGTTCTCGTTTTCTCTTTTTATGTTACGTAAATCTTGGTGTCCGTTTATCTCATATGTATTCAATGTAATGTAGTGATATGTATTTTGGTCATAAAAGATATATATTAATGTACTTTGTTTGCTTCAGTGGTGTTGTTTTCCATGCAAATCAGCTACACTATCTTGAACCTACTGGCATCTTTGAGAAGACCAAGAATTTCAGCAGTAGTTTACCGAAAGGAGATCATTTGCCGAGAAATTGGGATACTTTTCATTTCCGACATAGTGATCTAACCAGCAACTTTTCTTGTGGTGAGTATTGAGTATAATATAACTTAACTATCTGTACTATTTTTGATGTGTCACTAACACTGACAGTAAAAATGAGCAAAACATTTGTATTCGTGTAAGTGAAATGTGTGAGTGGTACAAAGGGTGTTGAATTCATGAGCATGATTATGGATGATGATGTGGGAATATGGTCTTACTGTGACTGGCATTGCACATTCTGCTACAGATGCATTAAATGTAATTTGAGGTGATAAAGATTATTTTAAACGGATTAGATTGCAGTTTACAATGACAGCGTAGCTATTAAAACGAAGATGAAGTAATATTAAATGCTATCGCACACAACAACGGTCGTCATCAGAATAATGTGACATACGTATATCTACTATATATGTGAAATTGATGTGTTTTGACCTTGTTTTGTTTGCGTTACATCAGATTTGATACGCTAAAAAATATGCAACCTAAACTAGGCTACCTATCAGTAATACGATTTTGATGAAAGTGATTGTAAATGTTCTGAATAAAACCATGAAACTATAGTAAGTACTATAATAAGCTGTATGTAACCCCATGCCCATAACACTTAACAGACAGACCCTTAACTCTTTTTACCCCTTAAATCATGAAAGTTACCAATGCCACCCTTGCCACCATACTCACACTTTTCACTTCCATTCCAGCACTTCCTTCTACAAACTGCATTTTATTGCATGGTGTGTTGGACGGAATGATTGATGTACCTAAATAAATGAATTATTAACTTTTTGTTATCAGGACATAATTACCCTCCAAATGAACACAGACATGAGAGTTTAACATCTAGATTTAATGTTCGGGTAAGTTTTTACGTTGTTTAATCGTCGGTAAAATTTTGATGTGTAGTCTAGTCCTATTAGTTTAATTATAAGAAATAAGAAATACTGGGTTAACTGGATGTAATGCACTTATTTGGATAATATCGTACTCGTATAATCGTAATATATGTAGACGCATGTAATTGAACCAGATTCACACGTTTAAATTTTAAATAGTTATCTAAATACAGTATAAGTTTAAAAAGTATAAAAAATAATTCTCTTTAATTGTTTCAATTTTTGAACATGTACTGATAATTTTTACTGTAATATAAAATAATAGGTAAAACGTGACGCTGCTGAAGGATTGCCGGAGCCGTTTAATAGCAATGAGAAAACTCGCTATGTAGAAATGGTAATGGTGGTGGACAACAAAAAGTTTAACGAATTGGGTGACATGACGCAAACTATCAAGAGAACTAAGGACATTGCCAACATAGTTAATGCTGTAAGTTATTTGTTTTAATACGGTCACTGCTAAGTGCAAAAAAATGTCTTCAAGGATAAATGATAATAAAATTTTGTAATTTTTAGTTATACAATCCTTTGAATGTCTTCATAACTTTGGTGGGAATTGTCGTTTGGAATGAATCTGACGAGATTACTATCAAACCTAATGGCGATGATACTTTGGCTAGCTTCTTGCATTACCGTCGAGAACGTCTTTCTAAACAACATCCTAATGATAATGCTCAATTGTTAACGTGAGTACACAATATTCATTTTTCAGAGAATAAACATTTTGCACTTTCTCAATTTTGCTTTGTACGTACAGGGCCGTGGAATTTGAAAATGGGGTGGTGGGGAAAGCAATGCAGGGACCCATATGCAGCTACAAATACTCGGGTGGAGTCAACTCATACTTCAAAAATACACCAATTGGAGTGGTAGCGACTACTGTTGCTCACGAGCTGGGACATAATTTCGGGTTGAGCCATGATACTGAAGCTTGCCAGTGCGAAGGACATGGGTCTCGGTGCATTATGGCAGCGTCATCAAGGTATCCCCGAAAATTACTCATTTCCCAAAATGTTTTAGTGTTACATATACAGTACTTTAACCTAAACTTTGTGAAAGTGGTTCATTTGTCTCAATCTCAATGGCTCTCATTTTCAGTTCAACAAATAGAACATCTCATTGGAGCTCTTGCAGTATGAAAGATATGGCTTATTCTTTTGATCATGGGATGGATTACTGTCTGCGAAATAAGCCAAAAAGGTCAGTACTTATCTCTTATCTCTTATGTAAATACAAAGCGATACCTGGAGTATCCTCTTACTGGCCTTTATGGATGAAGACATGTCTACAATATTGCCAAAACAGTATTTAATGTTAAATGAAACAATATGCTTTTTATTCCAACAGTTTATTTAGTGGTCCCACTTGTGGAAATGGATTTACTGAGCCAGGAGAGCAATGTGACTGTGGTCT
The DNA here is from genome assembly GCA_034694165.1 of Tomocerus mixtus. NCBI lineage: Eukaryota > Metazoa > Arthropoda > Collembola > Entomobryomorpha > Tomoceridae > Tomocerus > Tomocerus mixtus. The sequence continues at coordinate 46,100 of JAQFYC010000498.1, forward strand.
TCCGGAACATTGCGACAATCCTTGTTGCGACGCTAATACATGTCTACTGCATTTAAATGCTACTTGTGGAGCCGGAAATTGCTGTGATTTAACGGTGAGTGGTTCTCTAGTCCATTATCTGCCATAAAGTTTTCTGGACGATACGCAAAATTATAACAGATTTCGCATGGCATCTTTCACTCGATTCATGTCAATTAAAACTCATGGTTTAACTCACTATTTTCAAAATTCGATCTATAGATTTGCCACGTAAAATCTGGAGGGACCACATGCCGAAGCGCAAAAAGCACTTGCGATTTGCCAGAATATTGCACCGGAGACTCGGAGTTTTGTCCAGATGATGTGCACAAACTTGATGGTTTGCAGTGTGTTACATCCTCAGGGGAGGTATGTATCTCAGTTTAACTCTAAACCCATTTGTAAACCATTGTGTATCTAAAATTACTGCAAACGTGTACATACGTATGTACAAATTGGTACAGGGGTGCCTTCAAATTTTAAAGACTGTTTAATCCTGATTAAGTGGTAATAATTTATATTTCATATATTTTAGGCCCAATGTTACAACGGAGAATGCCGAACGCACACCGATCAATGTCGTCTCCTTTGGGGTCCTTCAGGCAATAATTCCAACGATTTATGCTACCATAAAAATTCTAATGGTTCCCGACTTGCCCATTGCGGATATGATCTGGTTACAAGCAAATACACACCATGCAAGAATGAGTAAGAAATACATCTGAAGAACTCTTATCGAGTAAATAGTAAACCGAATTTTAATCGAATAAATTGCCATTTTTGCTTTGTAGGGATGTGAAATGCGGAGTCCTTCACTGTCAGATGAATAACGAGAAATTAGAGTTTGGTTATGAGTCGGTATCTATTTTAGCCAGCTTTTTCGTCAATGCTGGCAGAAAAATTCATCCTTGTCGGTCTGTCACTGTTGATTTTGGGTTGCAGGATGTCGACCCCGGTTTAGTACCAGATGGTGCAACATGTGGCAAAGATATGGTGAGTTGCTCTTTCCTCAATAGTATGGCTATATCTCGTATATTGATGCACGCACTACCTAACCTTACGTAGTATATAAATGAAAGAAAGGAACCCGAACCTCTGTAGCTTCTTAACCTTTTTCGTTACTTATGCTATGTATGCGTATTTGATTAATTTTGCATTTCGTAGTGTACCTACCTCTTAATATTGTTTGCTCACTTGTTAAATTTTTGGTGTCCAATCCACCTCAAAAGCGAGCTTCTGACCTAATTCATTATACATTACATTTGATTAAGCAAACTAGGCTCTCTTTCTGCCTACAGCAGCATAAACAGTTAAATAGTGCCAAACTAAATATAATATGTGAACACCCGAATTTGCAAAAGTGTGACTGGTATGAAAGTCAGCCCTGAATTTCACTTACTATTAGTATATGTACCTATAACAAACTACACTACCTAATGCATGGTGAAAGTTTACATGGAGAAAGCAAGTCTATTCAGTATAGGTATATATTTATCTTTCACCCTGTACATGCATACTTACTTGTATGTGGAAACAACACAATACTAAACTGTATGTACAGTGCAGTGCGCTGCAGAATGGAGAATATACGTCCGCATTGCATTGAGAGCAAGTAAATAAAACACGTTTTTTGTACCATTATAGATGTGTGTATCTCAGAAGTGTGTGCCGGTGAAATCGATACTTGGCGATCTACTCTCAACTTGTGCGGGAGACTGCAGTGGGCACGGTGTTTGCAATAGTAAAGGACATTGTCATTGTAACAGTGGTTACGGTGGAACTCTTTGCGAAGGAAGCGGCTACGGTGGATCCGTTGACAGCGGCCCATCCACTGATCCCTATGGTAAGTTTGAATTTTGAAATCCTGTAAAAAAATGCCACCGATAAGCATGTTTCTAAAATTGTCCAGCTTTGTTGGACCAATCTATTTCATGTGTATTTAACAAATACTGTAATACATTATTGCTTCTTTATTTAATTTCAGGATCATCCAAATTCGGCAAAGCACTGTACGTGACCTTCCTTGGATTTGTTCCTCTAATAGCCATCATTACCTTCTACCTCTACTACGCTAACGACAATATTAAAAAGTTGTGTAAAAGAGGACAGGCTGCTACAAGGTCTCATAACCAGTAAGTATCAGAATCAGAGCACATTTATGCATGTATAATGTTGTATGTTATATCTTAGTAATTGAGTGTACTCGATAATTTTATATCCATATTAAGTAATAATGTTATGCAAATACTGAGAATCTTATGAAATTACAGGAATCGGAACAATAAGCCACACGGAAACGGTTCGGCCGGGGGATTCAGATCCGTGGATATATCTAATCCAACACCCTCAGCCGCCAATGGGCAGAATCAGACAGCTCCTGATGATTTCTTTGGAAACTACAAGGGATTTAGTTTAGCTCCGATTAAAAAAGAAGGAGACTCAGCCACGGGAGCAAATGGAACGAATACTACTACCGTAAACAACAATGTTGCTCTTCCAAAGAGACCAAAAATTGGTTCACCAAATCAATCTTCCAATCCTTCACATCCCAATGGTCATATTCCTAGCACAACAAATGTTAATGTCTACTATTCACCAGTCTGCCAAGTGACGAACGAAACTCTTGTAAAGAACAGTGAGAAACCAAGTCTCAAACAAAGCTTCCTTCAAAAGGGTATTGCCCGTGTTTCGTGGGCACAGCCAATAGCAAGCCCTTTGCCGGTTTCACCCGGTACAGGAAGTGACGAAGATAGTGCTACAAGCGACACTCCTATGTATGAAAATACTTCAGCTGGAAGAGAATCTGCAGCAGCACTTGTTGGTCCAACAACACCCTTCCCTACCAGTGACCAAAGAGCAAGGCCAATGTCATCAGCAGACCCCACGAATGACATGAAACTGCACGAGGGCAATAAAAACTTAAAAGACTTTCGGGCATCCAGCGCTGCTGCTCTATCGCGTCTGGTTGCTGCCTTTCCCTTTGCCAGAAATTCAATGCGGTCTTCTGCCTTGAATGAAGACGCTAATAAGTTTGGCTCTGTTTCCAGACAAAGAAGCTTCCCAAAAGTCAATAGGAACACACTGGAGATTTCAAAGCCAATTCTTCAAAATGAAATTGACCAGCAGAAAATTGAGAGCTGTATTTCGGTCGCTTCGCCGGAAACAGAAAATGAAGCGAAGACTGAGTCAACTGACGTGGTGGACGGAGGGGGAAACGAGGCAGCAGCAGCTATTCATAGGTATGCGAATATACCTTCAAGTCCAAAACCAGCAATGAAACCAGCTTTGCGGAATTTGACACGTGTTAAACAAACAACACCACCCCCTGAGCACAAACCCGCTCCGAAAGTCGTTCGCGCTCACAGCATGATCCAACCGAACCGAAATTCTATTGGATCTGCTACAAACCCAAATTATAACTCCCTAAGGAGATTAAGGCCTACAGCTCCACCACCAATGCCTCCAGAAGCTCCACCACCGAATCCCCCAGATGCTCCACCACCAAATCCCCCGACATCTTCTCCTTCCAATCCCATAACGGCAGCTCTAAAGAGCTCCCCTTCTAATATGTACACAGGAAGATCTACGACACCACCTCCGGTTCCTGCGCCGAACACTGCTCCTACCTCTGCAGCCAGTTCAATTTCATCAATTCTAAAGTTTTCACTTGGAAGACGGAATAATTCCCCCAAAGATAAAACTCCTCCTCCACCGGAAAAAACTCCGTTGGCTCCTATTGCCCAGTCTGAAGATCCAAGTTCCCCCACGGCAGCTTCAACTGCGAAGGAGAATATTTACGATGTAATTGCGGAGACACCCCCGTCAACTTCATCCGAAGAATCAAGTCCCAAACTTAGGAGAAAAGCGGATGCTGAAAAGGTCGAAACTATGTCTACAGGCAGCTCCGAATCCAACGGCGGACTTCTATCCGAAATAATTTTCGAAATACAGACAAGAAACAAAGAGTCCATATACAACTCGGTGGACAGGAGGAAGAAAAAGAGAGAAAGTAAGGGAGCTGCAGCCGCCGCAGCTGCTGCTTCTACTACTGCGAATGGAGGGGACGGAAAGGCTAAAAGCTCAACACCCCCTTGGTCAGCTAAATCAGTTCCAAAGAATCAACCAAAGATTGTTAATAGTTCCATTTCGGGTAGCAAAAGTCTCGTTGTTAGTTCAGCCAATAAGTCTCCACAAGAAAAAATAAAGGTTATCTTGAATCCAACATTTTCAAAAACAGCTATTACTCGCCCAGTCAAAACCCCACAATTGACGTCAACGTTTAGCCCAAATCCAGCTCCAATTTCAGCACCAGTTTCAGCACCAATTTTGACCCCAAGTTCAGTCGCAACAGCTTCGGGAATAAATTCAACACCAAAACCAACTTGTGCAGTGAATGGGGTGCCTAAAGTGGCATCTTCCCCCAGTTATGTCGCAAAAATTAATTACTTCTCCAACCTGGGTTCGGCAAATAAAGATAAGTTGGCAAACACACCCATGAAGCCCATTAGTTCTTTGCCAGCTCCTTCAAAAGAAGGCTCAATGAAAGAAGTTATCTACGCTTCTAATTCTGGAAACAGTTCCGGTACTCCAGATGGAGAAAAGCTTTCGACTATTCGGCAAACGTGGTCTAGGCCTTATTACAATAACAAACAGTCATACGCAGCAAGTGGGAATGACGATAACGATAGTGGCACAATGAAAAAGTCTAGTATTTATGGTAGCTTAGGAAGAAAGGTGGCAGCTCCCGTTATTCTAATGGGTAGCACTGAAAAACTTAAAAAAGTTGAGACGACTACAGAAGAACCAGAAGTGACAACACCGTCGCCATCACCAAGTGTTCCTCCAACCAGTGCAACTACACCAGCTCCCCAAGTAGGGGGATATAAACCATTCAATCCGTATTTGAATCGTCCGTTGACATTTTCTACTTTTCGACCGAATTCTTCATCGGCGAATCCTGTCACCGCGGCAGCTAATTCAAAGGCTGATTTAACAATGACTAACCCCAAGCCGGTCACCGTATCCACATATTCTGTGTCCAAACCAGCTGAAGGTTCTGGTCTTAGAGTTACTAGTCCAGTAGCGCTAAGGTCCCCAGTTCGTATGGTTAAGTCTTAAGTAATTACAATAATTACAATAATACTACATATACATAAATAGCATAGCACGTAGGCGCATTAAATATTATGCCGATATCAATACTTGTCATTTTTCATTTTGTACGAAATTTTTATTGTGGGCTCTTGTCTTTGTCCACAAGAGGATTTACTTAACGATCAAATAAGAGCAGGAATTATATTAATGCAGGTATCCTACTTACCTCCCCTTACATCTTTAATACTTATTAATACTATGAGGCTGTACGCATATAGGTACTTTTACACAAACAGGTTAGAAATAGAGTTATAATTTAATCTTCACGCGAATGCGACCCAACGAATATGATTAGATTATGATCTGCTACCCGTTATCAAGTAGTACGCGCTTTATTTCGTCATTATCGCTAAGTAAACGATTTATAAAAATATAATAGACAACTGTACAATTATAATTAATTGCCTAAATAAGGACAGCTGAGGGGTAGTGGTAGTGGTGACGAGTAACTTGAGTCAATTTATTTAGTGTAAGGTATATTGAAAGGTAAAGCGTCAATTCTTCTGACCCCAATGACAGAATTACCTGTAATAGCGATATAAATATACTACTTTTGGGTTTTAAACATTATTTATGTAGAAATCAGACTTGAGCTATTAGAGATAAATAATTCTGAAACTTATATTACCTAATAAACGTAAAAATAGATAAACTATGAAAGAATTCAGGCCACAATCCGAATCTGTAACAAAATACTATACCATGCCTTTATATGATATCATAATTTGCTTCATCATATAATAGACTAACAGAAACATCCACTAAAGCTAAAGCTTCTTTTCAATTGGAGCTATAAAGCGTTTAGATATTGAGTTTATTAGGAGATTAAGTCCATGATTAGATCCAGTTACTACTTAGGATTAGTTGATTAGTAGTAGCATGTTGTGTGTTGTATCTATTTTCCATATTTGCCATTTTTCATGCAGCAATACTGATATAGACTATTATGGGCATACAGAAAATACAGATAGACAAGCTAAACAATTTTATACTACGTAATACTGTCTGTTAATTTTTTCGTTATTTAATAGATGTCAAATCATCTTATTTATAGTACACTGAGTACACTCTATACCTTATATACCTCTCTATTTATGTACTTTAGGCACAAAACAATACAAGGCAAATATTTTCACACCACTTTAGCTTGCAAAACGAGGCGATGAACAGACTTAGCACAAACGGAATTTCTTTGAGAGAGGTCGTCGTAAACTCGTAAAGAAGTCATGCATTATGATTTGAATATGGCAATCTTAAAATGAATGAATTAGGTAGCAAAAGTGATACAGTTGATATTAATTTATTATCCTTTATGCACTACACTGGCAGCTAAGAATTGGAGATGGTCAGACTTTAAAAAGGAAAACTAGATTATATAAGACTTGATGATGAAGATGAAACTTCTAAAGTTTCAGTTGGAACTTTGAAATCCCTACTTTACTATAGAATTCACACTTTTCATACTTACACATAATGTTACTAATTTCTATTAGGCATACTATTTTAATTACATAAAATATTGAAGATTGAAGACTAAATTGAAAAGCCTCAGATGATAGACTGAATATGAGAAGAAATGAGAATGAACTGAATAAGCATACTAAAATTTGGTCTGTATTTCTATAATAAAATTGCCCTACTATTTATTTCGTACGAATTCCTATTTATATTTAAACTGATTCAATTCAAGCTGACCAAAGAAGGCAATAAAATAGAAATCATGCAAAACCGGCTTATAAACAACGCCTACTCTAAGTACACTATTAACAGTATACAGCATAAAATGCTTTCCTTTCTTGCTCAAAAATAATTGTTTGCAAAAAATTGTCATTTATGCAATTTTATAGCAGCAGCAGCATTAATTAATCATTAATTAGAATAGGACTCAAAATGCCACTACGTGTTTCCTTATCAAAATAGTTCGCTTGTAAGAAATGACTTACTTCTGTGTTGTTCCTATTTTGATATACAAAATAATTTTTAACAATTTGAAAGCTTTCTAAATGTAAGGCCAGATGAATAGGCTATCAAATTGTCCATATTTAGACAATAATAAAATTTTGCACGTTATTTGACCACTTTTGTTACATTTATGTAGTTTACAGCAGGTGATATTATTAAGTTTCTTGTTTCTAAATGGACAATTATTATTTGTAATGCATTAATACAAGTAGTAATAATTTATAAAATATATACCAATGTATTATTATTATTACATAGATGCCTATAAATCTGCTTCCTTGTCAAATCAGAGTAATAACAAAATAAGTGAGATTATTATGATTACTACTTACTGAACAGGCAATATTGTGCGGAAGTGTTTACCAATACTTTTTTTACAGTCAATAATAAACGTTTTTTATTGTAAAAAGAAGACTTTATGTGTTTAATATCGGATTGTCTATACATATTATTACTATTCATTATCAATAACACTAATGCATAATACCATATTCCTTTCGTACCTTTCCCTAACAGTCATACTCTCAAATCCTGCATCCACGTGTATGGTAATATATTTATTTATGGTAAGTAATAGTAAAAGTTACTGAAATAAAATGAAATGCACATTTGGCTACTGCTACTATACTACAGGGCGGTAGGAAATACCTGCGCAGGGGTCCAGAGCCTAATCTAGGAGTAGTGCCCCCCACATACTAAACATAATTCGAAAGCCTATTTATACACAATTTTATGAGACTTGGTTTCATTAAAATCGGTTGATATTTACTTGGTCAATTGTCACTTTGAATGAGAAAAAGTCAAAACTGAATCCGATCCTTGCCGAAATGACGGATTTTTCAAATTAATTTTTTCTGACTCCAGAATTTTTTTTCTGGAAATCTAAAGATACAGCATTGATAGGCATCCCTTTAGTGATTTTTCCACAAAATTTGAAAAATATCGGAGAAAGTCAAATTTTGGACATTTTTATAAACACCGACAAACCTTCGAAAATTGATAATCGACAAAAATTTGGGTCATTGTCTTGACCTCAGAGTCATTTTTTTGGGGAGAGTGCACCCATCC
>JAQFYC010000499.1:0-54254 GCA_034694165.1 Tomocerus mixtus
TTTCTGTGGCGACGCCTGTCGGATGTCGGCTAACTTTCTGTCGGATGGTCGCTAACTTCCTGTCGGATGGTTGCTAACTTTCTGTCGGATGTCGGCCAACTTTCTGTCGGATTCGGCTAACTTCCTGTCGGATGTCTCCTAACTTTCTGTCCGCGATCGCCTAACTTTCCGTACCCCCCAAGCAGCTGCTTACGACATTTTCAGGTTTTATACATTATTTTTGATTATTTAAATTAATTTTGGCGACTACTAATTTTTGTAACGAGTAAATGTAATTTTAATTTATTTTTGTGATCGATTATTTTAAATTGCTATTTAATTCATACAATGTTCTTATAGCTCTGAAAGTAAGCACATTGATGCTTGGTCTTCCGCAATAGTTGTTACTGACATTTATATACATGTCCTCAAGGCACGTACGGACGTTTATGCAGTAGAAGTGGACTTGGTGTTAATCATGGCATTGATGTCACAGGTATCATTCTTCGTGTTAGCAATATATATACATTTACAAAACGTGTATAATTTGCAATTATATTATTTTATATTGCAGCTGGTGTAATAGATGCTGACTATAGGGGAGACGTGCCACTCCTTTTCATACAAGCAGTATCCCGTTTAAGGTCGAGAAACATATGCGTATAGCCCATCTAATATTGGAAAAATATCTGGCTCTAGTCCTTGTTTATGAGTTTACAAGTTTATGAGTTTGAGGAAATAGAAATGGGTGCTTTGAATCCACCGGCTTACATTGAAATACTTGTTGCATTTAGCAAAATCCATTTATGTAGTGCTTTAACCTTATGTAGTGAATAAACTACTAAATGATATTTAACCACAATAGTCCAAATTAACACATACCTACATATTTATGTTAAGATGTATCTCGAATATTTTAGTATTTTATGCCTTGAGTTTTGTTACCGCGTTTAAAAAATTCTTCAGTGTTAAGGGCTTTAATAATTGCGGAAATTGTTTAGAACGAAATACGTGGGAGACAACATAAATGGCGAGCCTCTGTCATTTATCATGTTCATAAACATCTAATAAGTGCTTTAATGAATCATCCTTAAGTTAAAGCTATTAAAAAGTAAATGCAGCATATGCAAATCAGTATGCGAAGTTCTAATTTCTTTTAAATATTGTAACATGAATGAATTTAGCATGGAATACTGTCAATTAAAAAAGTTGAGGGATAAAAACTCGGCTAATTGGCTGAATACGGTAATTTTGAATCATGAAGCGATCTACAATTTCAAAACGCTATGATCCTTTAGGCTCATGCAGAGTGATTCTTTATAGTATAGGAATGTATACCATGTCAAAATATGAAAATACCTATTAAATTATTTTATTTATTTGTATGCGATCAGTTATATAAATTTTTTTACTATAATAACTAGTAATATAAAATTACAGGTTTGTAATTAGAATATTATGAAATTTTGTTTATTTGTAACATGAATAATAGCTTAAACTAATTCTCAAATAATAGTCAAATAATTAATATGGAATTAAATAGTACATTATATATTTAAAAAATCGTAAATAATTCGAATTAAATAGTAAATTGATATATTCTTATAAATCGTAAGTAGTTCAAATTAAATATTGCAACAAACTAAATTTCTTTCACTGATTAGCCGCAAGCTGCCATGTACTTGGCATAGAAATCGTTGACCGCCTTTGTCAACGCTTCCGCCATTTCCAAAGGCAAGTTAGCCCTATACTTACCTGCACCAGAACTGTCGAGTTTTAGAATACAGATTTATTGCCTTTTATTTCCCTTCACCCAACGGCTAATTCGAAGGTACCACCCCACTTTGAAAATGAAAGAATAAAATTTCGTAATATGTAATAGTAAGTAATTTAAAATACATACCTCCTAAGTAGCCGTTGTAGTCAATATCCACTGGGGTATAATTTTATTCATCGGGACAGTAGCTATTTGTTACCATAGTGCCGTCTTCAGTAGAAGGTTGCGATACGCTACTCATTGGTCCAGATTTGGCACGTGTGTTCCTTGTAGCAGCCGATTTATCGATTTTTTGATTTCTTTTTCTAACCATCTTGAGATGCTTTGCGTTTTCGTGAATTATTATTATTTTTCTCGGTCTTTCTAGCAGGCATCTTTGGGGGAGGTGATGCCTCACTATCGTTTTCCGAGTAATCGGAATCTAAAAAAATATATAACGAAATTAAAGAACAATTTTACAATTTAAAAATATTTATAAGGTGGAATCATTTATAAAATATAACCACCAGCTCTTAGTTACAATTTCTAATAATTTTAGTTATTTAATAAAATTTTCTTACCACTGGACATGTTGAATGAATATTGGTTTGCTAACAGGAGCGCGTTTACAATGTTAGAAGTAGAATACTACTTAAAGTGCTCAACCACTAATTTGTGCATCTATTTATACATCAAATAAATCCTCAGGTAACAATGTAATAATACTACAGTGAATATAAATTTTGCACAACCACAATTATATTTATACGGTAATAAAGAGCACTAAAGAATACTTTACTCGACGTTAAATTCAGTGCACAGAAAAATGATCAATTAAAGGAATGTATGTTTAAATGAATTGAATATTTATTTTAGAGTTAGTTGACTTGTGGGCCTACAAGGGTCCCCTAGGAGGACCTTAGGTGTCCTAAGGAATCATTATAGTTTATTTTGGCCTTAATAGTTCATTTATAACATAAAATTACAAAACCGTTTTGAATTTGAATAGAATAAGACAAAGTTGACTTGTGGGTCTACAAGGATCCCCTAGGGGTCCCTAGGTATCTTAAGGAACCATTATGCTTTTACTTTGGCCTTACTGATTCATTTATAACGTAAAGTTACAATACAGTTTTGAATTTGAATATAATAGGACAAAGTAGGCTTCTGGGCATTCAAGGGTCCCCTAGGGGACCTTAGGTATCATTATGCTTTTACTTTGGCCTTACTATTTCATATATAACGTAAAGTTACAATACAGTTTTGAATTTGAATATAATAGACAAAGTTGACTTTTGGGCCTTCAAGGGTCCCCTAGGGGACCTTAGGTATCATTAGGAAGTAATCAATTGATTACAAGTAAGTAATTAACTTTGACTAATCAATGTCATTGTCAGATAAGCCATTTGACCCTATATACGAAATTATGCATAATTTCATGACCTGTGGAAACCTTAGCGACATTTCTAATTACCTTGGATTTATCACTTACGTTGACTATAGTAGCACAGTTCCTCGCAGCCAAAATTGCGATGCCTGATTGGCTGAAAAAAGAACAATGCAAGCCGATTTAACCGAAGGCTAAAAAAATCCTACAGTAAATGTAGACTGGCAGCTACTTTTTTATTCGTATTGGAAGTATGTATACTAATAATAATATTGCTATACTGCAGTCTATTGCCACAGTCTGGTAAGGTATAGGTAATATAGGTACTGCATGGGTAGGTAATACTATAAACATTAGTGAGACTGTATCTTTATGCTAGATGTTTGTAGAAATGTTTTCAAACTCAAATGTTTCAGTTGACATGGATAGTTCTGCAACATTCCAAAAATTGGCACCTTACATTCTGTGGGGTGTAGTGCCTATGAAAAGGTTACCTTCATCAAAATCCGCCAATTTAATCAAACACGTCGTTGCTTTAGTTATGGTCTAGTGTTTCGTTTAAACAGTATCCAAACCTGTGCTCTAATCGATTTAAATTGGACAAAATACTGACTTCAATGTTACATGAATATTACGGATTACATGGTTGAATTGAAAGAGACTATTTCAAGTTTTTTTCATATTTCTTACAATGCCCCATTCTTGCCTTGAGGTGCAAAACAAGAAATAGTTATGCCAATTCCCTGGAACACAACACATTGCAAAACAGAACAGCTAATAGAGGACATAAGTACAACATAAATGACAATAATTGTGTGTAGCCTAGCCTTGCGTAGGTTGTATCTGTATGTACCAATATACGTAAAACAAACTTCTCCAGGCTTGCCTATACTTAAAGTAATTCGGAATATACGCTCCAAGTGAGAATACATCAGGGAATGTTACCGAGACAAGTTTAAAACGACTTGGTTGTAAATGCTATTCACTACTCGGCTTATTTTGAATAAGCAAAATGTTTGGTTGTCCTCTGTTACTCCGCAAAGTCACTTCACTCACTTCCATAACTTCCATCTTAAGTACAGTACTTATATACAATATACATACGGAAACTTTCATAGTTTGCTATTTTGACATCATGGACAAAGATATCATTAATATGCAAATGAATAAACAAAATTATTAGGGATTTGTTTATTAAATCATTGCCAGTCTTTCGTTTCGCCATATTTGTCGGTGCGTCTTGTGGGATTTAGCTCTCAAATTGGGTTATGAACTCCCCTGAATACTCAAATAGGTAGTTAATAAGACTCATTTAGCCAGAAATGGCGAGATATACTATTTAAATAAAGCAGTAACCAATTCATGTACCCATCATACTCTTGAGGTATTTTTAAAAATGAATGAAGAGGGTCCTATGTATGCTTGTTCTCCGTACTAATTTGATCACATTGACAGTTATTTAACTTAGGTATTTACAAGTTTAAATATGTAGCAACGTTTACTATTTAAGTAGTTCATTAACTTCTAATTTTTGTATAGGTGTGTATTTACACATTTGCTTGCTGGCTGGAAAACAAATTAAGTGCTCCTATAAATGGCATATGTAATAAACCATTGTAAAACGGGTGCAACAAAGTTCTAGAACTGCGCTTATTGCTAAATTAGGGTATCCTGAGAAACACTTATACATTGATTACTGAACACATTATTCAAACGGTTGAACCGTTTAAAAGCTATTAGCGATTTTAGTGGAATCTCACAGTGCCTAAAAACCAATCGGGGGTGCTGTTAGATATCCTTGCAACCTTATATGAATGTTTGCTATGTTAGATGTATGCATTACATTTGAAGCCGGACGTTTCTTCATTCCTTGCTCAGATTGAAAACAGTTTATTTGTGATAAATATTTCACAATAGAAGGAAAGCTAAGATAACTTCATTTATGTACTTAATTAGTGCTCCGAATTATACAAGGAATAATCATATTATTAAGGAACTTGACTCCTTTATGGGAATTGTGCATCTGTCTGTCTGTCTTTCAGTCTACGTGGGCACGATAATTCAAAAACGGGTTAGATATCCACTTTCAATTTTCAGGGTAGCTTAATGATGTTTCTCCGACGATACCCTTGAAAATGGGGTCAATCGGGCCAACCCTCTCAGAGTTATGACCACGCACACAACTTTTTAAAATTAAAACATGAAAAGTTGGAGAGCTGATGCTGACATAAAGAATCCAAATACGAAGTTTAGTTTACCATAAACACGGGGCAGTGTGAGAATGAAATCACCACGATCACCATGGTTATCACCAACTCAACTGAATGCAACTTTAATTGTGCATAGCTACTGTATAGCATAGATGAGTGGAGAGAGTGCAGTGGAGCGCGAGGGTCATTCATCATTAAGGTTGATATGGGCAATGCAAGACTAGGAAAAATTATGTAATCTTTGGGACCTAATTTAACCCGTATTTCTGAATGGATTCTTTTCAAAATGTCCACAAAATTAGTTCACAGCATTATCTAGGACTTATGCAGTCTATCCTAAATAATGCTATGAACTAGTTTTGTGGAAATTTTGAATATATTATTTTTATATTGTATTTTGAATAACAGACAGACAGATGCATCATTCACATAAAGGAGTCAAGCTCCTTAATAATAGGATTATTATTTGTATAATTCGGAGGACTAATTAAGTGCAGAAATGAAGGTATCTTAGCTTTCCTTCTATTGTAAAATATTTATCATAAATAAATTGTTTTCAATCTGAACAAGGAAGGAAGAAACGTTCTGCTTCAAATGTAAATGGATATTGAATATAGAGTTTACACAGTGAAGCCATTATACACTGAATTAAAGCTAAAACATTTAAGTCGCAAAATTATTACATCAACTACGATTCAGTAATTCATGTTTAATTATAATGTATTATAACCTTTATTATAATTTGTATCTTGTAAGAATATGTTTCATAATATATGGTATTTGGTTGTGATGCTTACTTACATATATTAATGTATAGGTATTATGTTCGAATTTATTGTAGGTATGTTGAATGCGTTATTGTGGCGTGGCCGTCTAATATACCGACTTTTGCCCATGTTTGTAAACCCTCATTCATTCTGTTTTTACTTCGATTTTCTCATCATCTCGTTTATTGCATTCAAGAGTAACAGTTTTTACAAAGTAGCCATGTCGTGTTAGTTTTTAATTTGCGACCTGTAAATTGCTTCTTCTATCACATTAGTTATCGCTATTAATTTTCCCTAATGTTATTTCGATAGAAGGAACAGATTGTTTCGTCTACCAAAATGTTAAACACAGGTTTTTTTTGCTAACTTATTCTTATGAGTGGAGTGGAGTGGAGGGTAACGTTTGCATTTTTGCTCCCATTACTAATATCCCTTTCTTGTCTAATGGTAAATGTAATATGTTATTGTAGCCAATAAATAGTAACTTTATTTTGTGGCTAAAATGCATAAATTAATTTACAACAAGTGAAAATAAATAGTATCTGTTTAATAGAATTCCGTGTAATATTGTATAAAGGCACAATTTTGTAATCATCAACAGTGCAGAGAAGAAAACTTTCTGTGAGGGTTTCTATTCATTTGAAGTATATCAGCTAGTGTGTATTTATCCTCCACCTAGGTTTGAAAAATGATACTACTAATAATATCTCCTCTAAAGGGAAACAAAGTCTTTGCAAATCAGGAAGTTACGTAGGTAGTTTTCTTTGAAACACCTTAACTAAAACTGAGTGTTTATCAATAGGAAAAATAATATACAAATACTTTATGTGGATGGTGGGTCTTTTTGATCGATATTCATTTGATGTAACAGTCGGATGGTCGGATCTAGAAGAGCCCCTTTGATATTATGTGCCCTGTAATATTTTACTTTGCACATAATAACACCATGAAATAGTTATAAAATCAAAATATTTTACTGTGTTGCATTGTAATGAAAAGTAACCATTTTGACATGATCCAACTCCCGTGCAGTTATTTAGAAAAATACTGGACAGTATAGTAACTGAAGTGTTCCATGTTGTTTTGTCATCCCAACTGGCTGAGCTGATGAGGTTTCCAGATATTAAATATTGAGATTGATGAGATTGATAAAGTGTCGATTTACTATAAGATATGCTACAACATCATTAAAAAGTAACCAATTAGCCAGGCATTTGAAAAACATAGGTAAAAATGTTGTTTACCATAATTTTATTTCTGCATGGATTATAAATTTGTATTTCCAAATGTGCAATTTCTGGACAAAGTCTTGCAGCCGGCATCCAATCGATCATTCCTCTGTAATACACTTCTGTATCGTATTCCGTATTCGCACTATCGCATATCGCACTCCATTGCAAAATTGCATGTACTTTCATAGTTATATCTTGCTTAGAATTGCCGTAAAATACTGGTCGGTTGGGCTAGCAATGTTCTGTCTTTAGAATTTAGACTGTGCTCATTGTCATGAGGATTCTGTTTCTTCATCTTGTGGCTGTTCCGGTTGGATTCCTTCGCAAGGATAGAAGGATACGAGGAGTACTGATTTTTAGATTTAGGTCTAAGTTAGGTGGTTTTCGGTTTCTTGGATTCAGAGCTACTGACCGGGATTTATGCATCACCTAAATGACTCTCTGCTTCGTTTTCCAGATGACTGTCGTTGTTAAATGAGCCGTGGAAAAGACTTTCCTCTGCAAGCAGCCTCCAGGACTGCATATTCTTCAGACGAGAGAGAAATCGTTTTATTTGCTGGCCAGCTGGACAGAAGACTTTGTCACTTGAAAATCCTAAAATCATCCCAATGTGTAAACAGTAAAGAATTGCATAAACCTAATGTTTAGTCTTAATCCATAAGAGATGGTTGTATACTTATAACCTTAAATTACTTAGGTCCACGATTTATGCTTGTTCCAGTTCCTTATCATGACTAGTACAATGGTACCCCACCCACGTTGTAGTATATTATAATTTACTCAATTAGTTATAAAGGTAGCTTCTCATGAATATATGAATAATGTATAATGTTATTTCCAAATATTACAATTTTAGAAAGAAGAAGTAATGACCGCCGGTATATGGAATACTTAAGACTTGCAGAGTGTGGCAGAGATTGACTCGTGGCCACGTCGTTGGAATAGTATCTCCAGCATCAGGGATGTGAAACTTGCTCCCGTTTTTCGAAACCGATCTTCTTCATGACGATTAATCATCGTAAAACATATAAGGATACCTTTCGTAATATTTAAATGAATAAGCTAGTCTCACCAATCCCATAATACATTTGGACTGACTGTGCGACGTGCGATAACGTAAAATATTTGGAGTATTGGTATCTTTTCAATGAATTTTATACTTTTCTAGTTATTTCTCTGTTCCAAAGAAGGACACACGTGCCCTCGTAAAATGTCTTCTAACAGGTTGAAAAAACCGACAGGGGTGGTTTGCCTTTGTTGTAAAAATTGACTAGCTTATGCTGAATAAAGTTTGAACCTGAAACTTTTCATTAAATTGAATTTCTAAAAGGAAAGTCTCACTCAAATAAGCAAATAGGAATTACTTTATGATATTCAAGGGAAGTTTCAGCATTTTGGTTATGCATTACCCAATTACAAATAATATGCCTCAGCTAGAGAAGTTTAATTATACCGCTAAATCCCGAAATCTCTACTTTGGTAATTAATATTTGGTTGGTTTAAATTGCTCTGTTGATGTACCGTTGATATGTTGTATCACTATAGGACGATATACTCACAGGGGGAACTTATTTCGAGCTGGGGAAAGTCTCGGTTTTTACGGTATGATATAATGATATATAATTAATAATTGCATATATACGATTATAACACATTTTATGACAGTAAGGAAAACCGATTCCACGACAATTCGCTGCGGCGACAATTCGCTGCGGCGACAATTCGCTGCCAGACAATATTTTAATGTTACTTCCATTTTAAGCAAGTTAATTCTCATTAAAACGTTTTTAAAATGTTATAACTGTAACTTAAATTATAAAGGAGCTTATGCAAACAAATTTCAGAGTACATGTACCTAATACACACACACCATGGAACGTTTACGTACTTATTTATTTGATAAACATAGTTAGAACATTTTAAAAACGTTTTAATGAGAATTAACTTGCTTGAAATTGAAGTAACATTAAAATATTGTCTGGCGGCGAATTGTCGCGTCACCAGGAAAACCGATGTTTTCCACTTCTCAATATGATTAAAACGAGGAACTACTTTAAAATGCTAAGCACTACTGTTCCAAAGAACTTATTTTGGTGAACAAATAACGTGTGTTCTAAAATACTAATATTATGTACTCCTATTGCTTTGTAAGTACTTAATTTCTCAATTTAGTATTTTACATTTTACACCTGATCAAATATCCATATTTTTCGCGTCGAACGATATCAACTTAGTCATTAAACAGCACCTTTCTTCTAGAATTACACCATGTATTAACTTACACTAAATAAAATATGTATTATGATATTATGTATATGGAAGTATTAACTTTTTCAAAGCACACACATTTAGCCTTATTCCGTAATATTGCTGTGAATTTGGAAAATTATATTGTGAAATAAAATTAAACATACAATAGTAGCACAATAAATGTAACTTTAACCGTTGCATTAAGATACAAGGAAATCACGACATACTATTATGGTGTATAGGTACAGGAGACAAATTAAGATATATTTTAGAATAGTGAAACCCTTAATGCACACTGTTGATACTTTGGTGACGATGAGAAAATAAAACGAACTTTTAATCGCGTTACCCAAATTAGAGTTAAATCGCAACTAACACAGAAACGCTGTGAATATTATTTAAGTATTCAAAACTCAAATGGAAATAATATCCCTTGTTTAAAATGGACTATCCATTGACTAGATTATTATCTACTGTATAATACTAGAATAACACAGTTTTACAGAGCATATCGTGCTGATGTGTGTGTCGATTTCCGTTACTAGTAAGTAGTTTTACATAATAAGGTTGATAACAAAGATTTATGGTGGCGATTTGATCCCACCACTACCATATATAACACTATTGGGCTACCACTGAAAGATAATAACTTTTTTCAATAAAGCTACAATTGCAAAATTGCAATACATATTAAATATCATATCCTAGATGGCTGCGTTATTGACATACGTAGGGCTAGGTAAAAAATTCCACAAAGAGGAATAGGAGATACATATAAGTGATGTACCCTGCTTTAACTAGCTTAGTTGTTAACCCGAATGCAGTAACAACGACACGAGTTAACGATATTACATGCTGAATATCCTAATTGTGGAGCAACGGTGCAATCGCAATGTATCATGAATTTGCGCATCTAATGGAGTTGTAGTTAATAAATGTACTTATTTTATCCGGTTGACTTATTAGTTCGATTTTTCGAATTACAAAACAAACTCTCTATACTGCCATATTACATCCTTAGTGTACATGTAGTTTTGATGAAAAGGTACCTATTTATTTTAGGGGTGTTTTCAACGGATTGGGATTGGGTTGTACAATTGATTATTTAAAAATGGATTGGGCTGTGCTTAAACAATATAACTTATCTAATAGCCAAGGAAGCTAATGTAGTACACAAGTATTTGTGTAATCTGCAGAATATTCAGGGTCTACTAAATATATATAAAATAGTAATGGGCTATTTTTCTCACATAATATGATACTTTTACCATGCATATTTATTTTACAACGGTTCTAGTATTTACGTCTGATGTCTACCTAAAGTATTTCTACCTTAATTCTGATGATCCAAACAGTAAAATTAACGCAGACAGAAAAAGAAAGGATAATGATAACTTGTATCGTTGAAGAAATACTAAATTAATGCATTTAAAAAAAGTAAAAAGAGAGCTTTAGTAGCCATCTGGCTATACTAATAGATATATATAGCAATTTTCCCCATTAATACAACTGCCAAATTAGCAGGGACAACTACAATAAGAGAATTAAAAAAGTTAGGATTTCTCTTTTGGTGGATCGGCTGACTGGACTACGACATATACCCTACGCCTTTCTAACACAGAAACAAATAAAATTTACAATGAAAATTAAAGAGCATATAAGCGTATTATACTCAAAACAACCATTATTTTTACCTTTATCATGCCCATTAAAATTTTAAAAAAGTAGTTAATTAGGTGGAGTGAAAACTGTGTTAATTACTGACATTTTAGACATAAAATATTATTATTTACTGTGAAATATATTAATATTCTTAATGGAAGTAATATGATAATGCTGAAAGCCATTTAATCGTGGCAACCGTTAGAAACAGACCACTATGTAATAAATAATAGTATTTTCGTATACATGCACTCGAAAAATAATAGCTAGGTTTTATTTGGGCTAAAGTAAGTAATCTAATTATGAAATGCTAGAGTGCAAACATTTGAATACATATAAAAAGAAAAAATGCACACAATTCATAAATTGTACGAAATTGATAATATTTGAATCCGATTATATTAGTCCCACACGATTATGAGAACATACATGGGAAACCTAAACTGGAAATTTAGTTAACTGCCAATTTTGTTTCGAATTGAATCCTAATAACGCATAACTCTTTGCTCAATTATTTCCAGCATTAGGACTCTGCTCTTTCCAGTGCTTGTCAACTATTTTTTTGACGTGAACAACTGAGGCCTCTTTATCCCCCTGAACATCTTCCACCCGATACGGCGGAGATATTTTTACTTCATTCAAGACAAGAATTTTATCTCCATCCCACGCAACCTCATCGATCCTAGAATAAACACAGGATACTTGAAAACTAATACATAAATAGTAATAATATGCAAACATTTAGGTAATAAAATATCAGCTTACGTTTTAGTGATTGCAAGGAAGAGTTTTCTGCCCTCGGGAGCAACATCGGCGGAAAGAGCACGTATTCGAGCTTTTTTCAGTCCAGTAGATTTTAATCGCCTTTTCTCCAGCTGTAAAATATGAAGCACAAGCACATTACTTAAACAAGCTGAAAAGAGCGTATTAACCAAAGGCTTCCTGTTTGGACAGAAGATTATTCACTCTCATCCAACATCCAAAATTTACAATTTAGTCACAAGAAAAGCGTTTCTGTTTAACAATTATAGATTTTATTTTTTAAATGTAGGTCGTACTGGTAATCGTTTTGAAATTATAAACTCTGACTGAACTTTGTCCTACAATAAGCATATTTGCATAGAATATGAATAGAATTAAACACAGGAGGATTATAAAATAAGTATAGTACCTTTTGAAAGTCGATAGGTTTTAGAACTTCAGCTGACGATCTGTCATCTACACTTATTTTTTCCACACAATCTGCATTTATGACATATACGTCATTTGAAGAAGACTTTCCGTTGGAAGCAGCGGCACCTAAATTTCAATTTATTTTTAATATAAATTCAAAAAAGGGACGAAAACACAGCATATCAATAAATTGTAAAAATAAAAAATTTTAAAATTCAATTTACGGATCACTAGGAGGCGGGAGCTATTTTGAAATGCAGCGACTTCACCTTCGACATGACCGCCTTGATAACGGCATTTAATATGACTTCCAACTGTAAAAAATCCCTTATGACTTAAGTCACCACTACGTTCTTCAGCCATGTTACGTTGAACTTTGTTATTGGCAACTGTATTGGATTCCTCTTCCTCACTTCTTGGAGACAAAATTTTCGGAGGCGCTTTTTCTTTCCTTGCCGCAGCTTCTAGTTCCTGAATATTGCTCACCGGTAACATTTCTCTTAGCTCCTCCACGGCTGGGACAGAGTCTGCTCTGCCAACAACAACGCTATCATCGCAAGAGGGGCGATCAGGCAAACCCAGTTCAATCCGCAGCACAGCAACCTTTTGGTTTAAATGGTCGTTGTATTCGTCAAATGACATGCCATACGGGTATTTTCCTTCATCTTTACCTTTAGGCTTCCCTTCGGTTTTAGTTGGCTGCATGGGCACAAGATTGATCGGCTGATGGAAATTATTATTATAGTTAAAATTTTGATCTCGGGTTCGTAGAACAGCATCCTGGTTCGGATATAATTCTCTGTTAGTAAAAATACGAGTCTCCTGCACCCGACGTCTTCCTCTGTCGGAACTCAAAGCCCGTTGACGAAATCCGAGATTAAAGCGTTCTCCCCCGGAATTCATTTTCTAATAATAACGGGTAAAATAAACAAAAGCTAAATTATTATATTTCCTGCTCAATACAAATATATACATAGTATAAAATATCTTACGACTACGGCGTTATGATATTAATCACTATAAATATGATAGATAATTTATTTTATTAGTATTCTATGATAAATAGGTACTTACCTTGATTTATTTGAGACAGAAGAATAGTAGGAACCAAGAAGGAATGATGAATTATGATTCACTCATAAAAATTCACCCGACAAGACGCGAGAAAACAATTTCTTTTCCCTACTAGTAACTTACTTGTCTGTGTGTATTTATTTCTAATGTCTCAAAGAGCAAACAAATATTGCCTACCAAGCTAAGAAAATTGCCAACTGACAATTGCTAATTGGAAGTTAAATAAAGTTAATTACATTAAAAGCTAATTTAAACTTAAATAATTTTAGTTTTGCCTCGTTGCTTTAAATCACTGTAGTAAAAATATAATCCTAACCTTACCATTACTACTACCACCAGATAGCCATGCTGCTACAAGCCCAACTAACTACTCAACTTGGTCGTCGTAGGAAGAAATCGGTTCATCGGCATATCATTCTGGATTTATCTACACAATATTACATATATCTTACATTTATTTGAGCCCAGCCAATCGTTAACTGTCATTTAAAATGCTTAGGCTTACCGATTAGTAACTAGATACTTGTATTTACATGTTTTAAGAAATTGTTTGTGAGGCTCGTGCGACAAATGTGTATTGAGTATTAGAGTATTGACGGGACGGACATCAGTAGTGGTAGACAAGACAGAATTTGGCGTCTAGTCTTTATTTTTTTCAGACGCAGAGGAATGAATTTGAATAATAGTATGCTCGTGAGATGTATGTAAATAAAGTAAATATATATGTGTCGTAGGCCATCAGACCGGTCATCCTGCTTATCTAAATTGTCTTGTTATCTTAATCAGCTCTGATGCAACAATTTTATATACTATAAGATAAGAGGTCATTTAAGTTATAAAAATAAAGCTAGTAAATAGCCAAGGTAATTAGATAATAGCGTTTAATTGGTGAAAATGTGCCTTTTTGACACTTATATGGATAAATTGGATATGTTTTTGAAACGGTCACGAGCCATGATTCATGTAATTGTAATTACTTTATGAGCATAGGAGACTCTGTATGAGATAGGATAGAAAACAGAGCTTACCTTCTATGCCGATTGTACTTTCTATGTATTATATTGCCTGGTCGATATTATTGCATACATACGACTCACGATATATACACGAGGAATATAGTGATGAACATAATTATAATTACCATTCTTCGATTTCAAATAGAATATTATGGTGGTTGTGGTTATAGTTTGTAGTGTAGTTTTGTGTTGTTGTAATATTGGGCACTTGTAAGTAAATAACCTACAGTGCAATATAAAATGCAATGCAATGTAAAATGAGTATTATGCAAAATGCAAACTGTGCAACTTTAGGAGATGAGATTTCGTTTCAGTGATATCAGTCCCATATTATGCACAATATGCAAAAGGCGTAGTCTGCTGATTAACTAATATAGCAAACTGTCGGTTGTCCTATTTCCTTATTTTATGCTTACCTAGCAGAGTAACAGAGAGACATTACTAGATTACTAGACGCAACTCAGATTTTCATTGGCGTCGGTCTCTCAGTCCGACTGTTATAAGTGCAATAGGGCTTACACAACTTCATAAAGACTGAATGAAATATTCCCACTAGGATAACTACTCCAGTGACTCCAGCCCAGCCATCAGATTGTCCAGAACAGATTCTTAAACTAATTTATAAAAAATAGTTCGCTATCATAATGTTTTGATGCCGATTTTGTCGATAATACAGACTCTCGACTTTCAGGGTGATCATAAACCGATTAGAGATTGGGGAAATCAAAATATCTATTGTGCTTGAACGTTAAACTTAAATATATAAAAGAATGGGCATTCGAGATACATTTTGACAAATATAAATATTAGGACACCCAACAATGATTACGTATATTATGTAATCTAATGATGTAAATCTGTTTTTTAGATGACAACACCGCATAGGTGCATACCTGTTATTATGTTATTATTCATATTGTTCATATTGTTATTATGCATACCTGTTATTGTAAAATGGACCCCAAGAAGAAAAAAGATGCTAACTATATTTTACAAAAGCCATTTTCTGCTTTAATGAGTTTCCTCTTGCAAATAAGTATAAGGGTTGAGTACGACAAATATAATGCGGCTTAACCAGGACGACTGAGTTATTATAGTCATTAGTTAGCAAACAGTTAAGCACGTTGCATGAGCTTGTAATTAATATATTGTGAATATGTTACACTGTCATTTTATTGCTATGTGACAATTTTCATATACAATAAACATTATTATGTATAATCTAAAATGAAATTAAACTCAGATTTTCTATATAACAATCATAATAATATACTAAATTACTTGATAGCAATGTACTACCAAACAAACAATGAAATATATGTGAAATCTGTGAATATTTACAATAGTTTATTTATCGCATTTTTTTTATTATAGACTGTTATTTATCTAATATACTTGAGTATAAGCATGCAAATTCTAATTGCATTCGTTCATTATGGTTTTTAAAGATCTTTGCTTTTCTTTTTGTTGAGCCTGCTGCAGATTGTATGCATTTACTGACCGAGCTAAAGCTGTTACGTTGCCCACTCCGAATCCCTTAGCTCCTTTTCGTTGTATTACTTCCAAAAAGAATGTGTCGCGGTCGAAAATTGGATAGGTGAAGATTTGCATCAGATATCTATATAAATTACAACAAAAATTTAATAGGATAAACTGAGCGAAATAAATGCTAACATGCAGATATAGTTAATGGGTCATCTTATCTTTCTCTTAATCTAAAAAATATGCATTTGAATCTGGATTTTAAGTCTGGTTAAATCCTTGCAAAATTTTTATAAAAATGGGAAAGGTCTCAAATCTTTTAAGCTCCCTTCCCTCTCTATAACACTAATTTTTCCTACTATTGGTTTGCGGGTATCGGTATGTGATACATTTTGTCGAACTTCCTACATACTATACTATGGAGCCAGTTGGACAATACAGGTAATAAATTGTACCTCTGTGCACAGTTGAATTGAATTTTAAAGTACTACTATAACTACTGACACTGCTATATCAAAATGCTGACAATCAAAGCTTTTCAGGGCGCTTCTAATTAACAAATACTTGATGATTCTACACATACACCTGTAGCAACAATAATTAGCTAATATCTATACTGTGAATTTTGGAATACAAGGTCTTACTACAATACAGTATCTTTGTTCACATATGTAATATCCTGTGTTATACTTATATAGTACACATTTACATAAAACACCAGTTCTCTCAAAAAATAAGGTACACGCCAGTATCATAAAACAGTACACTTACGTGCTTTGTGGTTTTAGCGTACTATCGTCATTAAAGACATCTGCTTCATCATCTAACAGCACTCCGTATTTGCTCAGCTCATTAACATCTTCTCCGACAGATTCAATCACATTTAACTGACCAACCTTCAAAAAATATAAAAAATTAAAATATCTGGAACATATTACAAATCAATTTTTTTCAGAGACAAAAGCCGAAAAGCCAATTTACTTTAATTTGGCACTAGTTGTATTTTTTTGAATCCTACTATTCTCTACTTCGTAGTTGCGTAAAGGTTACGCTAAGGTTAATTTTTGAGCTTCTTTTTGGGATAAGATACTGTATCGCTGTTTTGAACATTTGGACAATGTGCTGCATTTATGACTGATTTTGCACATTATCTCGTATTTTATGAGGCATAGCATTGTATTTATGGGCATTTCTGTCTATCTAAATTAATTAGTAAATAAAATCAATAATTTTCTTACTTTTGTATAGTACGTTGGAGGCGGTTGTCTAAACTTGACTCCTTGTGAAAACATGGATGCAACTGTTTCAATCATATGAGACGTATGCAATCCAACATGTTGGAGACCAGGTCCACGATGATCTCGGATGAAATTTTCTATCTGTGTATTACCTGATGAAATTCAAAAGATTATAAAATTTAGTTCCATTGTCATTTAATCCTTATTTTTCAATAATATTATAATGTATAATATACACAAATAATAATATTATGCAGCTTTGTTACATTATTTACTACAATAGTACTGTACTGTATGTAAATATTAATATTAATATGTAACTGGTGGAGATTTACATTTTATACAGAATGCCTATAAGTAGGTAGGTATCTAATATGTGTGTAATCTATAATTGTAATTACTTTTGCCGTCACCTTGTCGTTACACTAACTAACGGTATTACTTATTAACTTGTCCCACTTTGAATAGAGAAAGGTGCTTCGTTTATACATATGCCTAGAATCTTATGTACACAATAGCGATAGTAGGTGACCATTGTGCATCTATTATGTGTTCCTATTTGTATTTGTATATGAAGGGGTGAAGTAATGCTAGTGTGTACCATAAGTATTACATTGCCATTAACACAACAACGACAATATCTGATTCTGAGTAAGAATACCTGGCGAATTTCAAGCATAACACTGATAATTATTGGTTATTTTGCACCGACACATATTTAAGCAAAAATATTTATCATTTGATTAGAAAAGGTATGCACAAAGAGCACTGCATAGTATAATATATACTAATGGTGGCGTTGATAGAACGCTTACCTGCAGTTGCTAAATCAACATAAATATGCCATCGTTTACATTTACATTTACATTTACATTTACTAACTTATTTAAATATAAAAAACTAATTACTATTTTCTTGGATTTTATCAACACTTATCCCTGACCAAAACGTACATTTTTTTTGCTAGTTCGCTTTATTTGGTCAGCTAGGATATCTCATTTTATATCTAACACTTTCAGTAGATTTGTAAGTGGAGAAATCTATTTTACGGGAGATGTGTACCTATTTCGTATGCGAGACTAGTGAGACAGTCCATCCCCTGTAACCAGTCAAGCGGAATCGTATTATTAAGAAGCTTGTCTCATTTATCGAAGTGGTGTAACCATCTGTCTGTCTGTCCATGTATGCGATAACTCAAAAACAAATTGAGATATCGACTTCAAGTTTTCAGGGTACCCTACGGGGGTTCCTCCGATGCTGCCATTGGAAAATAGGGCCCATAGGCCCTACCCCATCGCAGTTATGACCCCTCACACAAAATTTTTAAATTACTACATAATATGGCAAATGACGTATCGTTGAAAAGCTGTTGAAGGCAGTAATTCAACTATGTGTCTCAATGCACCCCAGACAAGAGTCAAAGTGAGATTTCATGAGAATTCAGTCACCACGATTACCATGATAATCACCATGATAAACAGTGAAATTAATTTGAAATTTAATTACACAAGCTCCTTTTTTAAATTGAGTACCACAGTTTATTTTATTTCACTCAGGGATTTGCTCTTGGTCATATTAAAATAGAGGATCAGGCGATTCGCTGATGTTGGATTCTGAGACCTAGATCACCATCTGATATCTGCATGTATAGAACACAACATGACTTTTTAATTAACACGCAATATAAATATATAGGGCCTGTGTGGCTCCGACATTGTTACCACTTTCAGTCAACCCTATTTCAGCTTGATAGTGCAACAGTCCGACTAGGAAGAGGTATCGTTATTGTGTTGCATTCGTAATCCGTATTGTCATTCATTAATTTATTTTTATTTAACATAATCAAATTATCCGTAGACGGAGAGACAGACAAAACAAACTTATAAAGTGGTTTCTCTACCACTTAATAATAAGTACCTGTAGCTGCAATTTAATATTCATAAACCTAAAACGACATTATGAAAATGAAACTTACTAATATTTGGAAGAGATTCAGCAATAACAATTTTTAATGGTTCCCAAGGATCGTCGGAATCTGGGCAAGTGGATGCTAAACCAGACTCAGAGCATTTCCAAAATTCCATCACCTTAAGTCTCAACCCTACATCATCTCCAATCACAAGCCCATCCTCATCTGTGTCTTGTCTAATCAAAATCGAGAAAAATATGTAAATCTGTAGATTAGATGATAAAACATAATAATTTCTGATGAAAGATAAATGAATTTTTGATGTACTCTTACGCGTTTGTGATGAATCGCTTCATGTCAAATGCCTTTTCGTACCATTGAATGATTTCGTTTGTTTCACCGACACGACAAGCGAGTGCAACATGGTCAAAATGAGACATTGATATCAAATTAGTAGATTCTGGTACGTTTTCAGGAGGAAATCTAATGAATCCAGGAAGAAACCACTGATGGCAATTTGATTTTTCAATCAAAGTATGAACTACATCCCCACAACACGACTTAATTATTGCATATTTTATGTGTCCACAATCACAATCTACTTGGGACATTTTTCGAATTGTCTCACCGCCCATAAGAGATATTTTTGCATGGCACTCCTCCAAATTCTCAACTTCTAGTGCAATATTAAAAACTGAGTCAATGTGTGTAGCAGGGTTGTATTCTTCGCAACAAAAAATTGTCCACGGTTCATCGGTAACTAAGCGGGGGATATTATTATTATTTCTATTCGTTTGTACACTGCTAACACTTTTTCTGCTCGTAATCACAAAGATTGTTTTTTCTATCTGAACTACTAATTGATCACAAAAACTCGTTTCTCTACGCCCTACTAAAGACAATCCAAACTGATTTCGTAAAATCTTTAGTATTTTTTCAGGGTCTTTAACACACATTTCAATATGATGCAGTCGTAGCTTCATTTTTATATTTTAATATGGTTTGACAGTCTTCCCAAAATATAAATTATAATACAACTGGAGCGATAAAATCAAAAAGGAGAGTATACCTATACCACATGAACTGAACTGTGACACGTTCTAAGTTCTGTGAAGCAAAAGTAGTAATTATTTCAGTTAAACGAAAGAATATTAGAACAGTTACAACTCTTAACAGAAAAACAGTTTTATCTTAGGCCTTTATCCTTGATATTAATGCACAATAAATCTCCTATAGGTGGAACAAATATAAATTCCAAGGCCCATCTTGCACAAAGGTATGAGTAAACTGGATAATTTAGGTAGTCTTCGTTAAACGATATCAGGCTCTTTCTCTTCCACACCAAAATGTCTATATCGATGCAGTGTCAAGAATAAAATAACCCCGATATATTAAGTGTCTGCCTATACATAGTAATGATGAAGTTGAAGGGCTCAAAACCAGTCGCGATCCAAATTTATTATGCACACTATATATTTCTTCACTAAACTTGTATTGTCATTTTGTAATCAGATAGCTTTATGATGTTACAAACATACCGAGACAATTTATAAACCCAAATACCTTCGCCTAGCTATTAAAACTGGTACAGTATGCAGTACTTGCAAGGAGACAGTTTAACCTCTACATTCGTATCTCAACAATGCATTCACCATCATAATTGTATATAGAGTAGTAGGGATACTACGGTATAAGGAGATTGCACAGCCTTGTATATGATAATCCCATATTATGTAGTCATAATTCTTCCCTGACTAAACCCAAGCTTACATACATTTGGTAAATTTTACATAATATGCAATAATAAACAGAAATAAAGAGTACAAAGTCCAATTGTTCAATAGTGAGCCTAAGTTAGTGTTTATATAAAATAGTGTGTAAATATTTTATACACACGCGAAGCTACTTATACGTCCATCTGATTGTTGCGTGTTTGTAGCTTCTTAGTTGACCAGCTTAGGTATATTACAATATTAACTTTGGGTTTATGATGGCAAAATATTTTCTTATAATAACATAACTCGTAAATATTATTCATATTATAATATTAGTGGGATTTAGGGTGCCTACTAGTTATTATGGTCTATCCTACATAATATTTGTTCAATTATTTTTAGTCTCATCCCATCCTGCTACTCGACTATACAAGTCAAGTCTCACAATGACAATAGTATGTCTCTTGCTGCATGTA
Organism: Tomocerus mixtus; assembly: GCA_034694165.1. Taxonomy (NCBI): domain Eukaryota; kingdom Metazoa; phylum Arthropoda; class Collembola; order Entomobryomorpha; family Tomoceridae; genus Tomocerus; species Tomocerus mixtus. The sequence continues at coordinate 21,327 of JAQFYC010000499.1, forward strand.
GTTCAATGCAATAAAAGGTTGCTAATAAATGGTATTCCTATACAGCACTGTATTGTAAGTTTGTCATAGCACTGCACTGACTGGAAGATAAGGAATAAGTAGTCAACGCAAGTCTTTGAAAAATGACCCGGGCTCATAATATAGTTACTGTGTATCGCGTATTATGGATTGTGGCCTTCAATTATTATGCAAACCGATGCCAAAAATTTACTATATTATATAATATTATTTGCAAAATATAATTTTTGAGCAATATTGTTAACTGCATATTATAAACATTTTATTAAATTGTTTTAAACGAAATACCCAATGATAAATAGCAAATGTATAGCACAGAATTAATTACACACATATTTTGCAAAGTTGGCTTCCATATTGATCTTGTCACATTCCAGATGTCGTCCAACATAATATTGGAGGGGTGTAAAAGCGAAGTAGTGAAGGGACCTTCGTGAGTTCACGAGTAACAGTCAGCTAGCGAACAACCCTTAGTTTGCATTAGCAGCTTTACGGTCCGCTGCTTATTAGAATTAGCCTAGTGAAATGAATGCGCAATGTATTTCTTCATCTAGGTATGCTTATTTACATTTCTTGACCATTCTATTCTAAATCTATTATCTTTAAGTTCATCGCCGGGTCTTCATAGCCTAAACCTACTAGGATACTAATTTTACTGCTATTTACATTTTCTATACTTTACCTTTCCCATTGTCGTAACTAATTATCACCTTTTCTCATGCTATGGTAAACAAACTAAAAAATCTTCATTTGTATGCCATATAATTTTCTATAAAGTAAACAACCAAACTAACAATGGTGGCACATGTTTCATTGTCAATCCAAAACCGTCAGCGTTATTTCCGTGTGGGAACTCAAAATGGGTTTAATTACTTCCTTAGTAAAGTCAGCCAGATGCATTTAATTTAGACAACGCAATTAACTAACTGGTCAACAAAAACAAATAATATTATTGCCAATGCAGACTTGCTAATTGCAGCATAAGGAGTAATATTATGGTATTTTTTCAAGGGGATGGAGGAAGGAGGACTTTCTCTGACTACATACTTAAATGCTATGGATTGGGAATATTCATGTATACTAAATATTTAAGATAAAGTGAAAGTGCTAATAACTGATGTACCTGCCTACAACTTGCTAAATGCAATGTTTACCTGCACGTGTGTTTACTCTAGACATTTTTGGCGATGTTACTGCTATTACGGAAACAAATAATGATTGATGACATACTGTAAATATCTGTGATGATAATAAAACGCAGTAGATTCATTAAAAACATTATCTTTATTAAAGACAACAGTTGCACATACAAAACAATTAGATTTGTGTTATACATGTGTACAATTAATAATAATAATAATAATAATATAATAATAATAATGATTAGTTACAATGAGTGTGTAAGACTTGAGGCAGGGACTTAAAGTTTAAAGTATTTATGTATTACTAATTACTAATCAACGAGAAAGGCACTTTACTTGATGAATCACAAAAACTGGCGATTTTTTTCATTATATATAATGTATGCAGTTGACCTCCCCTTCCTTGTTTTTTGTTACGCGCTAAGTACATAGTACATACTATATAATTCGATTAGAACTTTTTAAGTGTGAGTAAAGCAATTTGTAAAACTGAATAATAATAATAACCAAATTAAACTATGTTATATTCAACCTTGGTTGTCAATTGTCAACTCGGTTTATCAAAATGTATAAAAAGTTTGGGAACAATTTCAATAAAAGTACATATACAAATATAGTAATGGAGTGTCAAGTCTTGGTAATTCAAATTTGTAATATAATTTAACACTTAGCAAATGTGCTAACTGGAAATGTGTCGTAATATTTATTATGTATGTATGTATTTATGATATGATAAATTAGAAGAGGAGATGGGAGAACAGAGTGAGAATGGAAAGCCCGTAGCTACTAATCATAGCTCTAATATAAAAATAACAACACCAGAAAAATCCCGTAACATTCCCATTCCCGAAATGGATGTATGCGGAGTGGACACTGAATTTTAATTGTACAATAATACAGATACGATATAATACATAGCCCAATACTTAAATAATCGTTCCACTCCGTACATGAAAAGATGACCTACACCCACCGATACGAAAGATGGTGAAATGTTTTAAAATCGTTCCCTAAAGTTTGATAAGAGTCAAATATATAGCACAGCAGGTCAGAAAGTAACAAAATGCTCACAACACCTGAACAGGATTTTTTATACATAACTACAATATTATAGCTACAATACATACATAATTACTTACATGGACTATTACCCCTACGCATTGGACATAAAGTTTTGTAAAGTCGTGTGTGTGTGGAAATACATAATTTTTCCAAGCACGTATTTCTTCAATAATAAAGGGGCACTGGGATCTGTACTGCAACAAAAGGCAGTCGAATTTATGTCGGCCAGTACGAAGGGAATATTTGGCAATCAGACTCGTCCCACTTGGGATTCGACCATCCTTCTGGTACACTAATTAACAAACTAAATAACTAACTAAGTAACTATCTAAAACTAATTATATTACAACTAAGAGTTAATAACACCGAAACATTATGACAATACTGTTAATAAAAACGATTAAAAACAAAAGATGAGTGTCATTCAACAACTCAGGTAATGGTTTCACTACAACAACGTTAATACTATGACAATAATTAATAACAAAACAAGCGTTAGAACATATAACTAATTCGATGATCGGATCCAAAGTAAATCCTCCCGATTAGATTCGAATTTCTAACAGAAAAACCAGCATCGAAGAATAAATCTTGTATAAATGTCCGAAAAAGAATAACGATCCCTCAGGGTGGAGCCGTAAGGGTTAATGAGAGCCACAACCATAGAGGACGTTTACCTTAAAGCTATCTTATTGTGTTGTCAGTCCGTTTTTGTAGTATTGTATTTGATTGGTGTATTGTATTTGAATCACAATGTCCGAGATCTGTAACTGTAACTTCGTAATATTTCGTGGTAGTTGTACGTAACGTACGTAGGCTTCTGTGTTTGTGTATTTTCATGAGTATATTCAAGTAGGTAGTATGTGTTGTGTAATTGTGGTGGTTGAATATTTTCAACGGTTTAGTTTAAATTCAGTTAAAATAAAAGTGAGTGATAGTTAATACCTACACCGTGAGCGACTGGATAAGATAAATGTACAGAATATGGCAAAAAGTTGTCTTGTCTCCTACTAAATTACACTATTAGTTCGTTTGTCTGAGAATGTTAAACCCCAAAACCCTGATGCTGGTTTAAGTATGGGAGCAAGAGAGATTTGTCGCTCAATTTTATATTTCAACAAGCTATACAGTCAAAGAGCAGACAGTTAAACATTCCCTGGTAAAAAAACATTCAAATGTCGTATATAAAAAACATGCACACCATTTACAGGATCACTTAGCCCAACTGAGATTTTCAGAAATATTTCAAAACGTCCCTTGCCATTTTGAACTACACTCAGAAATTCTCATTTGGCCTTATAAATATCAGTAACTTCGTAATCGTACGTACGTGGCTTTGTATCAAAATGATCTCTAAGCTTAAATGTACAAATATCATGGAAAATCAATATATAATCCTAAACCTACATAATGATTATATTTCGGGTGCAAAGTTGGCCTAATTATAATAACGACTATGAGAGATAATCTGGAGAGGGCTCAGCCAGGGGTTCTGGCGTCGTAAATAAGGGGTTTGGAAACTCTGGCGGATGCGGAAGAGGCCCTTCTGACTTAGGTCTTCTTCTGTAAGCCATTAGCCAACAGCTTACAGCAACTGCTACTGCAACTAAGGCAAGTAGTGCTGTTATTATCAAGGAAATTATGAAGCCCACCATGGAGACGCACACTTCCTCCTTCTGAACTTGTGGTGCTAAATTAATCAAACAAAATTAATCATTAGCAATCGTAAATCAAATTTTCATGGGAATTATACAAAGAAAACTGGATTTCTTAAGATTTGTCCGAATATTACCTTCAGCGGGATCAGTTAGCGGCGATTCACGTCTCTCTAGGGCTAATATTGGATTAGATTGCACTGTTACTTCTTCTCTAAGCGTACCCTCGACGGCAGAGTCAATATTAGATGCGAGGCTAGTGTCTTTATCGTCAAATACGTTTGTAGTTTCTCGCCGACGACGACCAAAGGCATTCTGCCCGCGACAATTTACCTGAAAAAAAAATAACATTTTTAATTCAGATTTAAATATTTTGATTTTTGGTATTTCTAACACAAAGTACGGTAAAAACCACTTACTGGTTGACACTTTCCAAAGCAAACTCTGACATTGCACTGGAATTTAATACTGCTACTGCTTGGAAACTTAAACGCGTTGAAATGCGCCATGAGTACTTGAGAGTCCTGTTCTACCTCCCAATCTCCGAAAATAGAAGGATCTGTAGCACATCCGTTGTCATCCGTGACCAAATACTCATTTTCGCCATCTCCTTCCATTGTTTTTGCTACGCAGTTTCGCGCAAAGCCTCCGTAAATTGTTGATGGCTGAACATCTACTCTCAAAACGAGGGACTCTCCGATCTCAGCAGAACTGATATCTCGTCCAGTTGCAGTAACAATTCTCATAGAACAAGTTGGTGGTGGTCCAGTGTTGGCTATAGTTCCAGCAGTAGTTAACATAGAAACATTGAATCCCAATGTTATCGTCTTTTCTCCTGTCATGTAAACGCATTTGATGTGGTATGCTTGAGCATTATAGGTGACCAGTTTCGGATGTTTTTGTATAACCAGGATAAATCCGGCTTCTCCCTAAATATATAAAATTGGCAGTAGTAACAGTAGTAAGTAACCATAAGAATATTTGTACTACTAGAAAAATGTGTATAGCTTACATCAACATGGATCAACCCACAAGTTCCAAACTTGACTTTGAAATCGACAGGGCCGACATCAGACTGAATGGATTTACGACACTGAGGATCTTTAGAGTGACCTTTGACATACAGTAATCCATTAAAGTCAGTGTTGTTAGCGTATGGAGCGGGCGAACCCATGAATATGTCAACTTGTACACCATCGGCTAGACAGTTGACAGTCATGTCAGGAGGAGGGAAATCTGTTCGGTAATTTGATTCGGCTATAATATTTAAAAAAAACAATTACATTATTATCACTCAATCAAACTCACTCAAATACATCATTTAATAAAAATATTTTATTGGCCACAAGTCATACCGGCGCATCCGTTTTCTGTAAGATTAGGATATTGTGTTGGGCACAAGCAGACAGCTTCATGGTTGACAGGAACACAATAGGCTCTCAATTGGCATACTTTTGTGCGGCAAGGATCCTGACAAGTACCATTACGGACGTAACAATATCTGTCGTTGTCACAATCGGAATTGACTTGACATCCAACCGGTGGGGTAGTTGACCTGATCTCACAATATCCATTGCGCAAAACGTAACCGTGATTAGTTGGACAGGTACATTTTCCATTGCCATCAATAACCATGCCTCGCTCCGTTGCACAAACACATCGTCCTCGTTCGTTGACTTTGTATCCTATAAAAAAGTTTTCAGTTATAGAAAATCCATACCATTTAATTTTTAGGCTTTGAAACTGATATAGCTTACCTTGATCTGTTGGACATGGGATGCAATTCTCTTCATCATCGAGACCGTGGCCGGATGGACAAATGCAGCTTCCGCTAGCATCCACAACAAAGCCTTTGTCGGTCGGACAAGGAGGAGCTGTTAAAATGCAATAGGAAATATTAGCTACTTTGTATAACATCGTAGACTTATGCGCATCTTAAAAAGCGATGCTTTAGTTGTTTTGTTGTTTTTTAAATTGTTATTTCTTGGAATTCGCTTGTGAGTATATAAGTTGATCAAGTGTGAGTAAAGCCGTGTCGATTGTTATAATTGTTTGTGTACAATGAAGTTATTTATGGATTTGTTCTGAAGTTTTATGGATTGGATTAATTTTCAGAGCAATATTAGTGTTCGGAGCATCGAAATATATAAACGCTAGTTTTTCTTACGTAGGTTACATAGAACGGCGGCGTCACCGCGATAGCCGGGGAGGCATTCGCAAACCATTGTACGAACTGGAAGTGTATCCAACACTTTACAGTCCGCATTTATGCCACAAGGTTTACCCTCGTGACAAGGATTCTTACAATCTGCATTAATACACGCGAGTCCAGACGGACATTCAGAGTCACTCTGACATCCTATTTTAACTGTTGAAAAATTGAACACCGAAAATCAATAAGTGGAATCAAGACAGATAGTACGTTTGAAGTAGATAGAAAAGCAAGGGTTAGCATCATAATTGACAAATCGTTAAATTTGTGACACTTTGATAAGATCATTTTTATACAGAAATTGAATAAAGAAATAGCGGTTGAAGAACAAGTAGAACAAGAAATACCCTGTTGACAGGTAGTTCCCCTAGATCCCTCGAATCCAGGAGGACAGGTACAATTAGCATGGTGAGAATAAACTCTACATTCCGATGGTGTTTTGCAAGGATCGTTAATAGCACATGGGCTTTCACAATGACCGTTATAACATGATTTGTCGCTTGGACACTCATCGTTTGCTTCGCAACCAATTGATACACAAGACACAAGTGGATCTCCTGCAAATTAAATACAAAATTTAGTAGATGTCCGTATTATACACTAATACAGCTTGCGTATTCAAAGCTAATAAAAATCTTCTATTTTTCATATTTTCACCTCTGGAGCCTACAGGACATCTGCAAATTGCTGTGTGAGCAATTCCATGGCAAGTGGCTGTGACTGCACAAGGAGGTCTTGGAGAAGGTGCACAAACTGGCTCGCAATTTCTATTGACACAAGCATGAGTTGTGGGGCAGTCGGAATTGGCTCTGCATCCAACTATAAGTGAGAAAAGGCAGCAAATTACTATCCATGCCTAGATATTGTAGTATTGTCATCTTATTGCAATTACATTTGTGCATACTTACCTGGGTAACATCCGTACAATGGGTTGCCCTCATAGCCCTCTTCACAAGAGCAGTACGGTTTGTGGTTGATAATTTTGCATTGAGCATTTGCTGCACATTGACATGGATTTCTACATACACCGTTGAAACAAGCTTGTTGGGAATCACATTCATGGTCAGCTGTGCATCCAAGAGCTTTAAGGGGTTCAACTGGTCGACAAGTTATATTTGCATTGCTACCACCGACATAGCCTGTAGGTAATAATAATCATCGTTATTAAATATTACATGTACATGTAATTATGTCGTGTTGGATGAAAAGTAGTGAAATTATCTCCTTACCATCAGGGCATCGACAGATCATGGTGCGGAGAGGCGTTGTATCAATAACGCGACACTCAGAAGGTACGGAACAGGGATCAATGACTTTACAAGGATTCTGACATACATCGTCAAGACAAGCTAATTGACTAGCACAATCACCGTCAACAACGCACTCGGGTTGCGGTTCGGGGTCACAAGAGAAATATGGATGACCTATAACAAATAAAATATATCTCATGAATATATACGCATAAATTCAAATTTCCATTATATTTAAGATACACGTAGAATGGGTAACAAACCTGTATATCCAATGTGACATTTGCATATAGCTTGATGATCTTGATCGATACATTCAGAATTTGTTGGGGCACATGGGTTTCTGTGAAGACAGGGGCTGACACAGTCCGAGTTGATACAAGCTTTGTTTGAAGGACAGTCCGAATCTGCTCTGCATCCAATAATATAGCAGGCTTCATACGGATTTGTTCCTCTAAAGCCTGTTTTGCATCTGCATTCCGCTCGGTGATTTGGCACAAAACTATTTATAATATTATAGCATTAGTTAATTACTTTATTTATTACAAATATTAAGAAATGCAGTTATTGTAGGTATTTAGATGGGATTACCATTCAGCATTTCTTCCACACGTTTGGTCTAGGAGACAAGGATTGACACACTCTCCGCTAATACAGGCTTTGTCTCTATCACATTCAGAGTCAGAGCGACAGCCCACAGGGTAACAAGCAAGATTTGCATTTCCTTCCATTCCCTCTTTACAACTGCAAATAGGTCGGTGGTTGCGTACAGTACAGAAAGCATTTCTTCCGCAATCGCAAGGATCTCGGCAGACTCTGTTGATACACGCTTCTGTGCTTGGACATTCGCTATCGCTGGCGCATCCTGGTTCAGCAATCTGTGACGGGATCGGTCTGCATTGCCCATTTTGGTCTGGGGCCCAGTTGTCCGGACAAACACACATCATTGTCCTCACTGGGACAGAGTCAACAACTAAACATTTGGCACTTGAGTCACATGGACCAATTTCATGGCAGGGGTTCACGCAGCGTTCGCCAATACAGGCCAAACCGCTGGAGCAGTCATAATCCTGAGTACACTCAGGGGGTGGGGCAACAACTTCCACACGCTCGCAGAATGAGAATGGATTACCAATGAGATCATGTGGACATCTACAAATTGCTGCATGATTGGCTGGGATACATTCTGCATTGGATGCGCAGCGATTATCGTACAAGCAAGGGTTCACACAGTTTTTATCGATACAGACGCGGTTATTTGGACAATCGGAATGGGTGCGGCAGCCGGCGGGTTCACATCTGACAAAAGAGTCACCTTCATATCCTGGTGGACATTTGCAAACTTGACGATGGCCAGTAGCATGACACTGAGCGTTGATTGCACATGGGTTGTTGATTTTGCATGCGTTGATGCACTGTCTATTGTGACATTGTTGAGAGTCTGCACATTCAGAGTCACTGTTGCATCCAACTGTGTCCAAAGGTTTGTACAATTAAAGAATTACATTAACATCAAGAATAAAGTAGGTAGTAGGAAGTATTAAGAAATAAAGTAAAGTAAATAGATAAAGTTGTTGTTAGATATAGAAAGAAAAAGATGGGGTATGATGGGATTTTTATGTGTTAGTAAAAATAGTGTTAAAATTGAAGGGAGGAAATTTAGTTTGAGAAGTGTTATCATGCTCAGTCATGCTTCGAATAATAGGGTGAAATATATAGTTTAAGGAAAACAATTAAATCGAATATTTTCAGCCACAGAAGGGTTAGCGAAGCAAGAAGTTTTGTATAACATTCGTCTTACGTTGGAAGCATCCAGTATCTGGATTTCCACTGTAGCCTGGTTGGCAATTACAAATGGCGTAGTGATTGATAACTTTACAAGTACTGGAAGGTCCACAACTACATGGGTCTACACATTGTCTATTGACACAAGCTCGATCGGATGGACATTCTGAATTTGCGGAGCAACCTACCGGCGTTGGTTCTATTTGATTCGTAAATAAGTATGAGATAAATAAGTAAGAGTCAAAAGAACCTGAAAATGTACAAAAACGCTATGAAATAGATAGGTGAGAGAAGAAGGCTTACGAGGTTCGGGGTATCTGCATTGGACTCTAGGGTCCCCGATAGCACCGTTCAAACAGCGACACATAGGATAATGATTTTCTACATGACAAACCGCTGTGTCTGAGCACTTTTCAATTGTGCAAGGATTCACACAAGCTCTATTGCGACACGCTTCAGAATACGAACAATCATCGTTGGTAGTACACTCGTACCGAATTGGCACTTGATCAACTATAACAACAGTAATAACTTTTACTTACGAACTCTCAATGAAACGAATAGGTTACCATCTTCATTAGTCATCTATATTTAGCCGAGTAGCTATTATTATTTACATGCGCTAATTTAAAACCTTGCTTACCTTTGCATTCGATTCGTGGATTTCCTGTAACAACAAAGAAAATAATATTAGTTTAGAAAGCAACTCTTTGCAGCAATACTTTCTATCATGATATGATTAAAAATAATTACCGGAATATCCTGGAGCACAAGTACAAATCGCTTGGTGATTGACGGATTTACAAAGAGCATTGACCCCGCAGGATTCCAATAGACATGCTTCTTGACAATTACCACGAATACATCTTTCCGTTATTTGACATTCTGTATCGGATTTACATTGAGGAGTTTGCTCGGCAACTAAGAACGGGGTAATTACATAGATTAATCAGAAGGCAATTAAAAAGAAATTCGCAGTTGAAATTTGAAAACTTACCTATTCTAATACATTCTCCATTTCTGCTGACAGTGGTATCAGGTGGACATTGACATACGATGGATCGGAACGGTAAAGAGTCCATGACTCTGCACTCTTGAGTAGAACTGCAAGGGTGTCCACTGGAACATGGATCGACGCAGGCCCCATTGACACAAGTTAGCAATGTGGCACAGTGGGCATCAACTTCGCATTCCTTCTGAATAGGAGCTGGAGGTTGTATTTTCATAATTTCACACCGAACGTAAGGATCCCCAGAATAGCCGGATGGACATGAGCAAATAGGCTGGTGACTTTGACCTCTGCAGAAGGCTCTCTGAGCACAGGTTGTAGGTCGGCAAACTTCACGGCAAACTCTATTGATTGGATCACAAGTTTCAGATTCTCCACAATCATTATCAGACTGACAACCAACAGAGACACAAGAAACAGTTGGGTTTCCTTGCGTTCCCACAGGACAGTAGCATTGGCCACGATGAGATACGGCGCGACAGCGTGACGTCGGTGGGCATGAAGTTCGGCCATAGACACAAGGATCCACACACTTCTCAGATATACATTGTCTGTCTTGAGGACATTCGCTGTCTTGGGTACATTCCGCTGAAAATAATAAAAATGCAAATTAGTATACTACAGTTGGTGAAAGCCACTTTCTGGGATTTCTCGCGCTAACTTACGTTTATAACATCTAATTTGTGGATTTCCGGCCCACCCGTCAGGGCAGTTGCACATTGGTCGATGGGATCTTGTTCTGCACACTAATGAATAATAATACAATAACTCTATTAATTACCCATCCATTAATGTGGAAGTCGGAAGTGAACTTCAAGTAATTAAACTATACCTGCACTTTCTCCACATGGATTTTGCAATAGACATGGATCTCTGCAAACTTGGGTGACACAGGCCTCTGCGGTTGAACAGTCTGAATCCACCGTACATTGTGGCGTAGTGGCTACAAGATTCATTGAAAATGTAAATGAGTGAGCAACAACTAATTAAAATAGCAAGCCATCAACAAATCCTTCTAAATCTACTTTACAGAAAGCGTGATTTGTTGAAGCAACAATTAAGAGTACTAAAGCGGATATTACGAACTGCAATATAATAAAATCAATTACGGTAAACGTTTTGCGGTTTACTTATTGTTAGTATCATTTATAAATATAGTAACTAGGAGTAGAGGTAGGGAAGTGTGGACTAGATGGACGGTGGATACTGTACATGGTTGTGTGTTGGATTGGCAGTGAAATGATTTGTATTGGTGTGTGAAAGTGTGCGATATAATTATGTAGTGTACCTGAGACACATTCCATAGCCGCATTTCCGTCCATTGCATATGTCCCTGGGGGACACATGCAGTATGGTCTATGTTCAAATGGTTTGCATATGGCTGTTTTAGGACATGGGTTAGCAACAAAACAAGGATTCTGACAACGACTGTCCAGGCAAGCATTTATATTATTGCAGTCGATGTCAGCAACGCATTGCCTTCCAGGTCTTGGCACAGCTATAGCCGTCATGATGTTAAGAAGTTAGTGAAAGTGCGTTGAGATTTGTGAGTGCGTTGTGCGTGCGTGTTCGGTGACGAGTTATGTTCCATTGTTATTGATGTTCAGAATTAAAATGTCAGGATTTGTTGACAATGATGAGTGGTGTGAGCAGGTGAGCCCAATTGATAAGGTCATGCAAAAAGCCATTGTTAAAATGTTAATAATTTATGCACACAGACATACAGGAATGCTTATCATTAGTGTGTTTGGACACAAACGTGAGACTACAACTACATTAATTGTTAGAAATTGACTAGAATTTAGTATTAAATATAGCACGGTGAGAAAAAACATTTTACCTGCATTACAGCTGTGATAAGGATCACCTGCAAAGACAGAATCATATTAGAAAAATGGAATTGCAATTCCATGTAAATTACCATAAAACGTTTCACTAGAAGTTGTCAAATATTCTTACCAATATATAGTCCTTCGGGACAGCGACATTGAGCATTGTGACGGATAACTTCACACTCTGCATTTTGCCCACATGGATTAGCAACTCTGCACGGATTGACACATTCACGGTTTCGGCAGGATTCACGGTCTGAGCATTCCGAATCAGTTGTACAACCCGGTTGGTCTATAGGTTCTGCATTAAACAGTAATATATTATAGTTTCTGGCTTTTGCAATACTATTGCCAAGAATCTAGCCCATTTTACTTCAAACTGATGTTGAAAATATTGAAATATTGTTAACTTTCAATGTAGTTAACCGATACAAAATGTAAATCAGTTCTTTTCAGAATGGTCAGGAAAGCTGGCAAAGCTATTAACTAGGACTTATTTATGTACTTATGCTAGAACTATTTGTATCTACGTCACTAAAGACATATCATTCACACATTCATACGACATTAAGTTATCAAACATAATTCAAATCGTCTTGTATAATTATGAAATGTTGAGTGGCGATGAGTGATGTTGTGCAATTAGTATCATGTTGTATATCACTGTTAGTGGATGTCGAGCTGAAATAATTATTAGCAATTAGTGCATAATTGTTCATTTGATGTATTATTAATAAAGTTACATTGTATTGTGTTGTATCTTTATAGTTATAATGGATGTATGAGTATTTTTATTTTTCATATGTAATTGTCAGAATTACTAAAAAATTACAATATAATACTAAAAAGAAAAAAAACTTACGTAGTTTGCATTCTACACGGGCATTTCCGTTGTAACCAGGTAAGCAGACGCAAGTCATCAGTCTGTTTGGCAACGTGTTTTCCACAGAGCAAATTGCGTTGATTCCACCTGAACAACAGAACATTTAATGATATAATTTTCCATAACTTTAATAATTGTAACAATAGTAAAACATAAGTTTTTGAGACTCACAAGGCTCACGATAACGGCAAGGATCACTGCATCGGTGGTCGATACAACCAAGTCTGCTTGGACAGTCACCATCTAACAATTTTTATGCAATTAGTAAATTTTCTAACAAAGTATAAGTAATATAATATATGTAGTATTATGACTTTATTTTTCATACCTTGTCTGCATTCATATTGGGGTTCCGGTACCGGTTGGGGAACTATAGACAATAAGAACATTGTTCCACATACCCGCTTATTAAAAATGAATAGTAAAATTATACATTTAATATATACTTAGCGCGACTTACTTGGCGTGCATTGTACAGCAGGGTTTCCTGTATGACCACTAGGACATTGGCAGGAAGGTTGATGGTTGAAAACTGTACACTTGGCTGTTGGGGCACAATTGCATGGATCGACACATCTTTCTTGTCGACAGGCCAAGTGGAATGGACATTCTTGGTCATTTTGACATTCTGGTCTTTCACACTGCACTCTTGGGTTTCCTAAATTAAATTAAATACCCAGAATTAATGATTTTGCGGCAAAACCAAATAGTGGGCGTGCGACTCAAAATGAATACATACCTCTGAATCTTTCAGGACAGAAACACTGGGAACGGTGATTAGCAGCGCGACATTCAGCACCTACTCCACATCGGTCATAAATGCATGGGTTCACACAAGCTCGATTGTTACAAGTTTTATCGTAGTCGCACTCAGAATCAGAACTGCATCCAACTGTGTGAATTTAGTAAATATGTTTATTAGTTTTCCTATAGTCACAATAGTAACTCCATTGATTAATGTGAGGCGGATCTTACGTTGACGGCAAGACGTTTGAGGATCTCCGACGGGGAATCTTTCTGGACATGAACACGTAGCGCGGTGGTTTCTCGCCTGACATTCTGCATTTCTGGCACATATGGTAACCTCGCAAGGATTTCGACAAACATTATTGAGGCAAGCTTTATCCGTTGGACAATCAGGGTCCACTTCACACTCGGGCTTTGGCTTGACAACGCGAGTGTAACAACGCTCATAAGCATTACCTTTAACAAAAGTCATTTTACATTATACATTTGCAATATTTGTCATTTTTACTATTTATGAGCACCATATATTTCCATACCTTCCATTCCTGGGAAGCAGTTACATCTAGGTTGATGGCTTGTCACAGTGCACAGAGCATTAATTCCACAATGGCCAATGCATGGGTCTATGCATTTCTGACCAACACAAGCCAAGTGCTGAGGACACTCAGAGTTAAGCGTACATTCTGGTTTCTGTAAGTAAATAAAAATTGAAAATTCATGGATTCATTATAGACTGGAAATTAAATTTTATAAGTTTATGGATGTTAAAAATACTTACACATTCGACATAAGGACTTCCGTAGGTAAGTCCAGCTGGACAAGTACATGTTGCATGACGGGAACCGGGTCTTCCTTGACATCTGGCATTGATTCCGCAAGGATTCGGGTTGCAGGGGTCCACAATTGGCTCAGGTGCACCTGCAAAAAACAGTAACGATAATGGGTTGTTTCAACTATAATATTAGTAAAATTTATCTTGACAATTATAAATGTGTGGTCACATACGTTTAGGAATGTCGACGCACTGGACAAATGCGTCTCCAGTCAGCTCTTGAGGACATCTGCACATCGCTCTATGATTTCTTACTTCGCAAATAGCTCTATATCCACATAAGCCGTTACGGCATGGATCTATACATTTGTTACGAACACAAGCCTTGCTTCTATCACAATCGTCATCAGTCACACATTCCGGTCTGCATTGAACATATGGGTCTCCCTATTAAATAAAAATATAAAAATAGTAAAAATCCAAAATACTAAAGAAATGATAGTTACGATTTCATTTGATAGTTAATATAACACTTACATGAAACTCTGGCAAACATTTACATATTCCTCGATCACCTTCAGCATTGCAAACAGCATTTGCGCCGCATGGAGAAGGATAGCACGGATTTTTCGGCCGTTCTGCAAAAGAAATTGAAAACACAGTAAGTAAAGCATTACCAAGAGAAGAAGTTTAATGAGAATAGGAAATTTAATAAGAAATGCATAACAACATACCTTTCACAATTTCAATAATTCGACAGAACGAGAAGGGGTCGCCTAAAAAACAATCAAGAACAATTAAAACCCGCTAATAGAGGGGAAATTGAGGGAAATAATAATTAGTTAAACAGGGGGAATGAAGTGGCTACCTGTATATCCTGGGAAACAAGTACAAGTTGGAGCGTGGTTCCGAGCCAAGCAATTTGCATTTTGGCCTATAATTAAAGAAAACAGAATATATTGGAATGATAATTCCTTCAAATAATTTTAAATCTCTTTTTCTAAACTAAAAAAATTTACCACAGGCCCCGCTTTTACAGGGATCTTCACAGCGAATAGTTTTGTAACAATAGCGATCTGACGGACAGTCAGAGTTGACTAGACACACAGGTCTGCAACGAACATAGGGATCGCCAACCTGAAAAAAAATTCTTATTTAGAAATTTGGCCAAAATATATCGAACTTTAGCTAAGTATTTTATAAAATTAATTATTACATAATTTTCTGGACATGAACACAATGCGTAGTCTCCTCTGGGTGTGCAAATAGCGTTTTCTCCGCACTGACTTGGTTGACAAGGAATTGGCTTTTCTCTTTGTGGGGGCTGAGGTGGTGGCGGTGGAATTAGTCGGCAATATGAAAAGGCGTCACCTACAAGAAACAGAAGTACATATAGTAAGATATCACATCCACATTAACCGATTTATATCCAGAAACAACGACTCTTACCTATATACCCTGTCTGACAAGAACATATCGGCGAGTGGTTTATAACAGTACAAACTGTGTTATGTCCGCATGCGTTGATACATGGATCTTCGCACTTATTTCTAACGCAAGCTAAATGTCTAGGGCAATCTGGATTGGAAGTACACTCAGGCCTAAAAATAAATTAAAACTTAATTTACACAAAGTTAAGCTTTCACAATAACAATAGCAATTTTAGTCATTATTTGGCTCTATTGTGTTACTATAACTGGTAAAATATTAAAAATCTCGCCTGCAATTTGGTGGACTGCCAAAAGTGTATCCCGGTAAACATGTGCACTGAGCTCTATCGTTGACACTTTCGCATCTGGCATTATTACCGCAGGGGGAGGGTTGACAAGGGTCTTCTTTAATAATTCTCGGTGGTGGTTGTGGTGGTCTTGAAACAACTGGAAACATATAGAAAATTAATTTACTATTGTTACACATTCTCTAAAGCTCATTGATAAAATTTAACAAATGAAATTACCATTGCACTGGAAGAATGGATTTCCGGTGGTAGAAGGTGGGCATGCACATATTGGACTGTGATTTTGAACTCGACAAGCTGAAATTATAGAGAGGCATTATATAAAAAGGTTTTCTTATTCCATTGATATAAATTAATTTAAGACAAAACAACTTACTGGCTCCAAATCCGCAAATACCCCTGCACGGGTCTTCACATTTTTCATTTTGACAGGACAAGTGCAATGGACAATCAGAATTTACGAGACATTCAGGCCTGCACTGAGGTGGACTGCCAAAATATCCTGGTTGACAGGAACAACTGGCGTAGCCATTAATATCTCTACATTGACTGTATGGGCCACCTGTAAAAAATATATTTTAATAGATATGCGTGTCTTCTCGAAATACAATTTTAGTTAATAATAGTAAATGAAAGGTTGCACAAACATGGAGAGGGAGCACAAGGGTCTCTCTTCACAGGAGGTGGCAATGGAGTCCTTGGTGCCAGTCTACAGTATACAAAGGCATCTCCAACCTAGTAACATAGTGGCAAAGTTTAATACTTCGTACTGTAATGGTGTTATAGTTGAGTAATAAGTAAAATGAACTACTGGCTTACATATCCCTCGGGGCATGTACATATTGGAATGTGGTTTCGAACAGAACAACGAGCTTCAGTTCCGCAAGTCTGATAACAGGGATCGGCACACTTATTATTGACACAAGCCTTATCCAACGGACCTAAGAAAAACAAAACAATATTCATTATGATGTATAAGTAAATATATTCCAAATAATATTAAGAATCTCAGTTCCCTTACATTCGCTGTTGACGACACATTCAGGTTTGCACAAAACTCTTGGATCACCGAACATTTCAGGCAAACATTTACATGACGACGATTGACCAGAGCGTTCACAAATGGCGTTTATTCCGCCTGAAATAAAATTGGATATTTTACAGTAAAAATATTTCCTAGCAACATCATACTTAATATATTAAATTAAAAGATCGATCTCACGTACATGGATTCGTAATACAAGGATCTAGAGGTGTTCTTGTGGTAACTTCTTGACGGATTGGTATACGATTGCATGATTGGAATGGATTACCTGAAAGAGCAGATAATTATAATTAGAACTTTTGATAATGACTCATTACCATATAGAGTTTCATATTAACATATTTCATATAATCTTACCAGTGTACCCATCGTTACATGAGCAAATTGGAATATGGTTTATCACAGTACACAAAGCAAAGTTTCCGCATGCTCCTCGACATGGGTCTATACATCTATTTTGAATACAAGCAAGCACACTTGAACACTCGGGATGAACAGTACATTCCGGTCGGCAATTTGGACTCGAGCCAAAATAGCCGCTCTGGCACGAGCAGGAACAGTGACCATTCAAGGGCCGAGCTATTGAATTAGGGCCGCATGGGTTGGGCTCACAAGGATTGACTGACTGCCTTGGAGGAATAAATGTAGGAACAACTGGCACAGCGGCTAGATAAAAGCAGATTTTTTTTTGAAAATTTCCTCGATAGAGAACTTTGTGTTAACTGAACAAAATATTAGTGCAAACTTACGAGGAATCCGAGTACACCGATAAAATGGATCTCCGATGAAACCCGTAGGACAAGAACAAATAGCATTGTGGTTCATTGCTCTACACTGAGCAGTGTCTGCGCCTGTTTAAATATTGAAATTTTAAATATAAGGCTTAAAAATTGGGAAATTTTCGTTACAATGAATTCTGTTTTTGGGAGATGGGCCATCACAATTGTAGTAATGACCCTGGGTTACTTGGCCACTACTTTTTGGAGTGTCTCCCTACACTGAATTAGCTTATTCACTTATTAACAGGAGTAAATTTAGTCACTTACAAGCATTTGGACATGGGTCAATGCATTTTTGGTTGCGGCAAGCCTTATCCAACGGACCTAATTACGATACAATCAAAATAAATTAAGTAATCATTTTAACTACATCTAGTTGTGCTCTGTGAATAATTAATCCAACTTACAGTCGCTATTAACGGAACATTCCGGTCGGCAATTTGGACTTGAGCCAAAGTAACCGGTTTGACATGAGCACGAACAGTGGCCATTTATTGGGGTAGCTACTGAATTAGGACCGCACGGATTGGGAGAACATGGATCTCGCTCTCTCACTGCAAAAGTTAAAACCAGATTATGTTAGACATGCTCAACACAAATACACTGCGGTAGAAGTGATTTTAGTAAGTAATTACCAGGAATTCTTGGGGGTTCTGGCCGGCGACGACAAGCAACGAACGGGTCACCTTCATAACCTTCGATACAGGCGCAGTTGGGAATATGATTCAGAATTTGACAACGAGCATTGAAGCCACAGATGCCCGGGCATGGATCTTGACATTTGTTTCGGATGCAGGCCAAGTTCTGTGCGCAATCGGAATTTATTACACATTCGGGTTTGCAACCGGAGCCATATGGATCTCCGTACATTTCTGGGAAGCATGTACAAGAAGCGACATCATTTCTGCTTTCACATCTTGCATTGTTGCCGCCTACAATAAAACATATTTATTATAGAAGGCACTTATTTAGACAAAATATACGCAAACTACGGCGATAAAAATAATTGCTTTTAAGTAATATTGTCTTGACTTACATGGAGAAGGGTAACAAGGATCGCGTACTGGCTCTGGAACTCTGGTTGCTGTATTAGGGAAAAATAAGATTAGAAAACAATCAAAGCATTGGAAAGATACAGTGAAGGATAGGTGTTTAAAAACACTTACGTGGAGGTTCTGGATGGCAGTAAACAAATGCGTCACCTGTAAATATTTATCAGAAATTGAAAACATATAGCATTGTTTATATTGTATTTAGCTAGTTAGTAGAACGAATTTTTCATCTGGAAAAGCCCAGTTAGATAAAGTGACTATTTTACCTTGCTGATTCGGAGGACAGCTACAGATCGGAGAATGGTTATTAACTGTACATATGGCCGTAGGAGCGCAAGGACTTGGTGTGCATGGATCTTGACATTTTAAGTTTATACAAGCTAAATGCCTTGAACAATCTGGATTCATAGTACATTCCGGCCTACAGGATAAAAATATTATTTATTTAATTCGTAGAAATAGTATTTTTATCTATAAAATTCTATAAAACTACTCCCTACCTGCAATTTGGTGGACTGCCAATATAATTTGGTCTGCATGTGCATTGTGCTCGATCTCCAACAGCAGTACAATCAGCGTTTGGACCACCTGCAATAGAATAAGCAAATTTTAACTAGTTACTATAGATAATTTAAAGGATTGAAATTAATATTCTTGCAATAGTTATTCATACAAGGAGAGGGTATGCATGGATTTCGGGATACTTCTTTAATGACAGGTGCTGGCGGTATAGGGGAACATCCTGAAAAAGGGTCCCCTCTGAATCCTTGAGCACATGTGCAAATGGCACTATGTTTAACAACCTTGCATTCTGAAATTACAAACGAATACAATTCAGCCTTTTCAACAGACAATCTCTTTAATTATGAATGAAGTACAATGAATTATCCTTTGTTAGCAGGACTTACCGGCTCGGTAGCCACCTAGGGTAAACAAAAAACAAATTTATTAATTTCGGTGAATCATTATTATAGTTAACAACTACAGGATGTTATGAAATTATCAAAACAATGACAGTTAGATACAGGCTTTAACAATGGTAGTTTTTAATGTAAAAACTAAATCTCTAAAACTGTTTAGTTTAGCCCCATGCCGATTCTAATTGTCACTACTTCATTCGATAGTATATCTACTTGTTAGTAATATGAATACAAACATAATAGGGCACAGCTAAACATATGGTTTCTTACATGTTCCAGGGCAAGGGTCGATACACTTCTGATTAGAGCAAGCTCTGTCCAAGCGACCTGAAATTATAATTAAAACAAGCGTTTAAGATTTGAAAACACAATTTAGTAGAATGACATCTGAATTGAAACTTACAATCACTGTTGACTACACATTCAGGCCTGAAAAAATAATAGAACATTAGCTTTGTGTTTCAAAATTTCCACATATTACTCACTTTCGAAATATTGAGATATTAATAATCAAATACCTGCACTGAGGTGGACTGCCAAAATATCCTGGCAAGCAAGAACAAGATGCATGACTATTAACATCTCTACATTGGCTGTAAGGTCCACCTGAAATGAAGGACAAATCTTTAATATTCTCGCAATATTGTTGCTAATATATTAGGAAGGTATAAAATTATACATGGACTAGGTGAACAGGGATCTCTTCTGACAGGCGGAGGTGAAGGTGGGGCTGGAATTAGTCTACATATAGAAAATGGGTCCCCAGTCATTCCCTCATTGCATGTACAAACTGGAACGTGATTGTATACATCACAACGAGCGTTAATTCCACCTAAATTCACAAAATGTTGATTAGACTTCTTACATGAAAAATGATTTTCTCAAAATACTACAGTAATTATTGGGGATAAAAATGATACTTACAGACATCGGTACAAACGTCAGCACATTTATTTCTAATACAAGCTTTTGTTCGGGCACCTGTTAATACACATAAATATTACATTACAATATAAAAAGTACCACACAATAAAATGGAAATATAGTTTAAATATTACTTACAGTCTTGATTAATTGTGCACTCTGGCCTACATCCGCTACCGTACGGATCGCCGAAGTGATCCGGAATACATGTACAGGAAGCGGCTCCATTAACATCTCTACATACGGCATTAGATCCACCTGGAATGCAATAAATATAATTTTTTAAATGTCCTAGCAATTTTGAGGAGAAATGTTTATGTTAAAACATTGCAATAAAATTCTTACAAGGAGAAGGATGGCAAGGCTGTGGAGCTGGTTGTATTCTTTCCGGTTCTGGAGCTAAGAATATCAAGTGATACAAAATTATTAAAATACAAAACTACATTTCGCAAAATTGTATGTAGTTTATAATAAATTAAACTTACGTGGTTGATGGCAGTATGAAAACGGATCTCCTATAAACAACAAATACATGGGTAAATTTACGATGCAATAATAGCAAACGATATTTTATTTATTTATCAATTAAATAATGTACCTATATATCCTCTAACGCAGGTACAAATGGGACTATGGTTTTGCACGGAGCAAACAGCGTGTACACCACCTGTTAACATTTTCAAATTTCAGTTAGAAAGCCTCAACTCTATTTACTATGTTAACACTTAAACTATTGAAGTGAGTTCCTGGGGTGATTAGCATTTTGTTTTATATAACTATTTGTAGTATATATAATATATATTATAATAAGGAAAAAGAGAAAATTCATCACTTACAAACACCATTGCATGGGTCTTGACATTTCATATCGATACAAGCTAAATGACTACTGCAGTCGGAGTGTACTACACATTCAGCGCGGCAATTGGGCGGAGATCCTGTAAAACAAAGAGGAAATATTTAATTAGTAGAAAATACGTTGTCCCCATATTTTCTATGTTGTTTAGATAAAGAATTTATACTATGTTCCACACGGTGCATAGCTAATTTTACATGAATAATATCCAAGATTACTAATTAAAAAAACGTACCAATATAGTTTGGTCGACAAGTACAGGAAGCTCTGTCTCCAATTTGTCGGCAGTCTAAAAATATAAAACAAAATCAGTAAATATTCACCAATTAATTAGTCCATATTAAACGGCAGACAATTTCCTACCAGCATTTGGCCCACCTGCAATGAAATAGAAATATATTTTATAGTGTTGGTTTATTAGATTTGTTTGGTATGGTATTCCATTAGTTATAGTAGTATATAGAAAGGTACAAATTCTTACATGGGTCAGGATAGCAAGGGTCTGTCCTAACTGGCTGCTTAACCTCTGCAAATACAATAAAAATATACATTAGCCAAATGTAATAAATACTAGGTGTCTGAAAAACATTTGAAACAGTAGCATTATTTACCTGGTGGCGGTGGGGGTATGTCGTAGCACCGAGTAAACGGATCGCCTATAAAATTTAAAAGCCACATTAAATAAAATGATAAATATACAATTTCATATTAAGTGTCCATAAACAGTGGTAAATTGAGCAAACCTTGCTGTCCAGTAGGGCAAGAGCAAATTGGACTGTGTCGGTAGACTTTGCATGTAGCCGAGGCTGAGCATGCGTTTGGACATGGGTCTTGACATTTCGAATTGATGCAGGCCTTATCTTGGGGACACTCAGAATTTACAACACACTCGGGTCTGAAATAATAAAATTTTAGAATCAGCTTATGCGTGACATTTTCAGCATTTTCAAAGTTATTTGCAATATGATATTCAAATAACCGGCAATTCGGCGGAGAGCCAATATATCCAGCTTGGCAAGAGCAAATTGCTGCGTCGTTGTGGTTTCTGCATTGACTATAGGGGCCACCTGAAATACATAAGATGTTTTAAAGCTAACATTCTTGCAATAACATTGTTTCCTATATGGTAAATAAAAATATCTCAGCGTACAAGGGGAAGGCGAGCAAGGGTCCACATGTCGCACAGGTTCAGCTAAAATTGCAAAATTGAATATTAACATAATGACACAAACAACCCAAAAATATTGTACTTAATGAAGATGCCTTACGTGGTGGTGGTGGTTTAGGACTACAACGTTGGAAAGCATTCCCGATAGGCATATCAGCCGGACAGGAACAAGAAGGTACATGGTTAATAGTATCACAGATTGCATTATACGCGCAAACACCTAGAGTAGAACAAATCATATTTAGCCATATCAGACAACTGTAGGAATCATATGTAACAAAATCAACAGATCATTTAATTACCAGGGCAGGGGTCCCCACATTTATTCCTAATACAGGCTCTATTGGTAGGACAATCGGAGTTGAGGGTACATTCGGGTCTGAAAAAATAAAATTGCGAAATCATGTTTAAAATTATATTTTCACAATTTGAAGAGTTTATTTGAGTTTTAGTAATCAATAATACCTGCAAGCAGTATACGGGTCGCCGAAATATTCTGTAAACATTAATGACAATACATTGACAACAATTTAAAATTAAGAATGGATCAATTACGATAGCTTAGTAATACATATTACATA
Source organism: Tomocerus mixtus (assembly GCA_034694165.1). NCBI lineage: Eukaryota > Metazoa > Arthropoda > Collembola > Entomobryomorpha > Tomoceridae > Tomocerus > Tomocerus mixtus. Next base: position 44,757 of record JAQFYC010000499.1, read on the forward strand.
CCAGGTATGCAAGTACACGAGCCTGCTCCATTAACCTCCTTGCATATGGCATTTGAGCCGCATGGAGATGGATAGCATGGGTTAACAGGTTCCTGCCTTTGTGGCGGAGGTGGAGGAGTTGGATAACACCTATAGAACGGGTCACCTGGAATCATTCAATCAAAATTAAATTAGGCAATGCTTCTTTAAAAAATTAGTAAATATTTCTAAAAATAACTAAATTATAGAAGACATACCTTCATAATTAGGAGGACAAGAGCACACGGCAGCATGATTCACAACTTGGCACGTGGCTTCCGCTGCACACACTGATTGAGAACATGGATTTTCACATCTGAGTTGAACGCAAGCTTTGTCTGTAAGGAAAATATAAAGCATATTAGCAATTTCCTTATTGTATTATAGTAAAGCACTTATGTTTGTCATATCTCACCTCTTGGACAATCTTGGTTGACAATGCACTCGGGTCTGCAATTTGGTGGACTGCCAATATAATTTGGCCTGCATCTACACTCGGCTCTGTCACCATTGGCAGTGCAATCGGCGTTTGGTCCGCCTGCGATTAAATACATGTTTCTTAGTTTATTTTCAAAAACTACTTGTTATTAAATATGCTAAATAAAAAAGTCTGTACATGGTGAGGGCGAGCAAGGTTCTACGGGCCGTTCAGTTTTAGTCTCTGGAGGAGGAGGTGGAATTAAATTGCAAGAGTAGAATGGATCTCCTGTAAAAACAAATATTGTAAGTATTAAAAACAGAATTACGATTACACTACTACAAAAGCTTAGAATTTAGAAAAACTCACCGGTATAACCAGTGATACAGGTGCAAATTGGTGAATGGTTTATGACTCTGCAATTGGCATTTCTTGCTGCGCAACTGCCTACACATGGGTCAGTACATTTTTGGTTGGCACATGACTTGTCGAGTGGACCTAGTAAAATTATGGAATAAGTAATTAATCTGTCAATATAGTTCAAATATAAAAACATACGCTTAAAATAACTTTCTTACAGTCACTGTTCACCGAACACTCAGGGCGGCAATTGGTGGGACTGCCAATATATGTTGGAAGGCATGAGCAAATAGCTTGATCGTTCACATTCCTACACTGACTATATGGTCCGCCTGTAATGAAGTAGATAATTTTTGGTTAGCATGCTGCTTTATTGTTGGTACTTAATACTAGAATATAAGAAAGGTTTCAGTTCTTACAAGGATTTGGAGAGCATGGATCCCGTCTTATTGGTTCAACTAAAAAATAAAAACAGAGTTATTACACTGATTTCCTTGGGTTACTAGTTCAGGATAACAACTACAATATTATAATATTATCTACCTTGGCGAATAGGCTCTTGGACTCTACACGAATAAAATGCGTCTCCTGGAAAAATATCATAAATATGAACAATGCACTTTGAACTAATCACAGTGAATAAAAGATATAACACAAAATAAAAGTAAACTGCAAAACTTACCCACAAAACCTTTGCGGCATGAACATATTGGAACATGATTTATCACAGCACATTCAGCGTTTTCGCCACCTATATACAGAAATAGTTGTTATTATTGGATAGAAGTATCAATACGGAATAGTAATATAAATAAAATGTGTTCATTTTTTACATGTTCCTGGACAGGGGTCTTTGCACTTTTGACGTATACAAGCCTTGTCTTTTGCGCATTCTGGATTAACGGAACACTCTACTCGACAGCCAGAATACGGGTCGCCTACAAGAAATTGTATATATTTATTAGGATTTAATACCATCTTAACAAATCAGGCTTTAATAGCAACTGAATTAGCGAATACAGCCATGATAATAATATCTGAAACACTTACCGAAATATCCAGAGTTGCATTGACAAGAACCAGCATTATTACTATTTCTACAATTAGCGTTGACACCACCTGCATTAGAATATATATTATATAATACTGACTTTTTAGTTAACTCACGTGTATAGTTATGTAATGTAGTAATTAAAATGTTTCACGTACATGGACTAGGATTGCAAGGATCTACATATTCAATTTTGAGAGGAGCTGTAACAGAAATTATTTTTTGTTAAGTATGTCGCGGTAGCAACTCAATATTTACAATAGGATTAAATTATAGCGAGAGAAGCAAAAAAGACTTACGTGGAGCAGGTTCCGGTGTGCATCCCAAAAATGGGTCTCCGCGGAATCCTGTGTTGCACGTACATATCGGAATATGATTTATCACAGTACATTGAGCGTTATATGAACCTGTTAAATATTTAAATTTTGGTTACAAAAGCCAACTCAATTTTAAAGGTGATAAACAGTGTAAATAAGTGAATTAAATATCTTACAAGCCCCAATGCATGGGTCCCCACAACGTAGATTTAGACAAGCTAATTGACTAGAACATTCAGCGCTATTTACACACTCAGGCCTGAAAAAATAATAAAAGGGTATTTTAACTTTGCCCTTACGAATAATTTACCTCATTTTCGAGTTATTGGTAGTTTAATAGCCAAAATTACCTGCAATTCGGTGCTGACCCAATATAGTTTGGTAGACAAGAACATGAAGCTCTATCACCAATTTGTCTGCATTCTGTAAATATCAAACAATATAAATTAATAAACATGCCCAACTTAACATAATGCTAACCCAAGGAAATCAAGTCCTACCAGCATTTGGACCACCTGAAATACAATAAATACCATATTTTATAGTACTGGTTTAATAGATTCGCTTATGAGTTATTAAATTAATTATAGTATATAGAAAGGTGCAAATTCTTACATGGGGAGGGGTAGCAAGGGTTGACTATCCTCTCTGGTTGTTTAGGTTCTGCAAACGGAAAAAACGATTAAAGATTTTACTGTAATACAAAAGTTTTCACAAAATTTAAGAATAGCAACATTACCTGGTGGAGGAGGTGGAGGAAGTCTACAATTTGAGAAGGGGTCACCTGTTAAACATTTCAAAATGAGGTACAACAGCTAGCAAATATGGTGCCGTATATAAAATCGAACGATTACTTACCGATATAACCAGTGATACATGTGCATATAGGGACGTGATTTCTGACGGAACATTGAGCATTAAAACCACCTATGTAACAAGAAACAAAATATCGTAAGAAAGTTAATTTTTTCATACCTTCAGATAATAATAGTATGATAATATAATAATAGACCACTTACAAGTGTTGGGGCATGGGTCGATGCATTTCTGCGACTGGCAAGTTTTGTCAACTGGGCCTAATAAAATATTGAAAAATATTATTTAAATTGTCCATACATATACAAGCATTGTAATATAATATGCATTTTTAGTAGTAAGTCTTACATTCGGAGCTGACAACGCATTCCGGCCTGAAAATAAATAAAAAGTGAAAATTAGCATCACAATTAATGCCCCTACCACTACCTACGTTTTGTATTTTTAAAGGAAGCACACTCACTTGCAATGAGGGGGACTGCCAATATAAGTTGGGAGACAAGAGCACGAAGCTTGTCCGTTAATATCTCTACATTGACTGTATGGGCCGCCTGCAATAGAATAATCATTTTATAGTACTGGTCACAGGCAACGTATTTGTGGCTACATTAATAATAGTAAATAGAAAGATCTGGCGCTTACATGGATTTGGATGGCATGGATCAGTAACAACAGGACGTCGTATAGCTACAAATAATAGAAATAATCTTTTAAATAACGGAATGGCATCACCGCTGGTTAACATGTTTTAGAACGTCTCGACCCCTTTTTTGTCCCACTCTTATACTACACCCTATTTTTATACCAATGGGTAAAGTCTCAGGGGGTAAAGACTCCAAGGGGTCAAGACGCAAATCCGTTTTAGAATAAGAATAAATACGTACGCTCTGCTGGAATAAGTGAGCACTGGACAAAGGCATTCCCCTGCAAAAGAGATCACGCAGAAATGTTAGAATAAAATTAGATCCAGTAAAATATTCACTTTTAGTTCAATCATTTACCTGGTAGCCGGGGGGGCAAGTACAAATGGGAATATGTCTTTGAACAGTACATTGTGCCAAAAATCCGCAAACATTAACACATGGATCTTTGCATTTGTTGCCAATACAAGCCTTAGTATCAGCACATTGGGAATTATCTTCACACTCCAGTTTACACTCATTATACGGGTCACCAAAGTACCCATTCTGGCATACACAGGAGCCAGCTCCATTATTCTCGCGGCAGATAGCATTTCTTCCACCTGTGAAATTGGTTAAAAAATAGTATTATACAACTAAAATGAATATTGTTGATTTATTATCGTTACTCAATCTAATTAGTAATTAAAAAATTCAGCTTTACATGGCGTGGGGTTGCAGGGATCTCGAATCTCAATTCTTGGTGCAATTGTGGCTAAAAGAATTATATAAATTTTATTATGTTGTGCACATGTCAACTTGTTTGCAATTTACTACGCTACAAGATGGGAACCCTTACTTATTTCAATAAGATGACAGGCGTGAGTTGGATTTCCGGTATACCCAGCAATACATGTGCACTGAGGACTATGGTTAACAGCATCACATCTTGCATTCAATCCTGATAAAGATTTTAACACAAATTTAAAATGCTTTCAAAATTCATTTATAAATAAATAATGTCACAAAGTCTAACCACAAGATCCTGGTGTGCACACGTCTGTGCACCGTTCCCGTTGACAAGCTTTGTCATAGGGGCACTCTTCGTTTCTTGTACATTCGGGCCTGATAAAAGAAAGAAATGTGTTGATCTTGCATGTAAAATATAAATTATTGTTTTTTAAAGATTATAAAAAAATTGAATATTACCTGCACTGAGGAGGTCGCCCTGAAAAAAGAATATAATTAAACATTACACTTTATTCATTTCTTCAAAGGAAAATGAAAATATTATTAATACTTCACTGTTAACATACCAATGTATCCCTCCCTACAGCTACATGCAGCATGAGATCCAATTCGTCGACATTCAGCGAATTCGCCACCTATATGCAGCAATAATTGTTATTTTTTGATAGAAGTTATTAATAAAAATGCTGAATATCATAAGAATAGAAGTAAATTTTTACAAGGATCTGGCACGCAAGGGTCTCTTTCAACTTCCGGCTCTACAGGTTTACGTATAATTTCACAGCCGGTGAATGGATCGCCAACAAAGCCTAATAAATATTCATCATTTCAATAGTTTCCCCTTTATAAAAACTATATATTGGTACAGCAATATGTGTGCTAACATACCCACTGGACATGAGCAAATGGCAGCATGGTTTACAACTCTGCATTGACTAGCACGTTCACAAGCTCCTGGACATGGATCGACACATCTTTGTTGAACACAAGCTTTGGTAAGAGGGCCTATGGAAAGAGTAAATATCGTATCATTTTAACTAAGTTCACAATTTAAATTTTTCTCAATTAAGAATATGGATATAAAATGGTAGCTTACAATCGGAGTTGACGTTGCACTCCGGCCTGGCAACATACAAAAAAATCATCATTAACGTTTTCTAAATAATCATATTTTCTAAATTTTTAGCATTTTAATAAACATTTAACTGACCGGCAATTCGGTGGACTGCCAAAAGTGTAGTTAGGTAAACAGGAACAAACGGCATAACCATTTTGATTTTTACATTGACTAAATGGACCGCCTGCAATTCGGTTATAATATTTATTTTTACTTCTCACAATAACCATGATAGTTAAGTATTAGTATCGAAATATATAGAGTCAATTTTACATGGATTCGGGGAGCATGGGTCCGTAGGTTCACGCAGCCTAGGAGGCTCGGTAGCTCTTGCATTGCAACCAGTGAATGGGTTTCCTGTGAATAGAAGACAAATTCTTAGCTGATATTCAGTGAAAATACCATTATGCAATATTATGTTATAGATGCAAAATGAAATAGCAAAGTCAATTTCAAACCTTCGAATCCTTCGTTGCACACACAGTTGGGAATATGATTTCTTACTTCACATCGAGCGTTGTAGCTAAAAATATAAAGCAAATAATGGATGAAGATTGAACGTATCACAAAGAAACAAAAAATACAATTAAGTAAAAACATTTATTATTGTAAAGAAGGAATCTGACTAATTTTACACGCAGACCGCAAGTGAGACTGTTTTCCTGGACAATAGCTAGGAAATGCAGTTCGGATACCCCAACTGCATTTGCCTATCCACATTTTCAGGAGGTCTCATTCCTATGAACCAACTCCTGTCAGAAGGCCTTACGAATACTACAAATGATGATTTAACATCAAACTTACGAGCAAACCCCAGGACAGGGGTCCTTGCACTTATGTTGCATGCATGCTTTGCTCCTATCGCAATCGTTATTGATGGTACACTCAGGCTGACAACCTAAATACGGATTTCCAAAGTATTCAGGGATGCACGAACAAGAGCCAGCACCGTTACGTTCCTTGCAGACAGCGTTTGTTCCACCTTATAATTAAAAAAACATTATTGTTATTCAAATTGACAAGATAATATATAAATTATATATTATAGTTATAACGCAAATATCTTAGGATAAATATGCTTAAATAATTTGAAAAAACCAACATGGAGATGGAGAGCATGGATCTACTCTTTCTTGGATCTTGGTTGGAGGTGTAGGAGCTGGGATAATGTCACAACCACGGAATGGGTCACCTGTAAATACAATTCAAAGCATGAACTTCAATTCTTTAATACAGGCATTATTGTAGATCATTTTTCAAAGTGTTAACTGCAAACTTACCTTGATATCCATGAAGACAGAAGCATTGAGGACGATGATTTGTTGTCCTGCATTCGGCGTTATATGAACCTGTAATTAATGGCCATAGTAATATTAGCATTTGACATCTAACAAATTTGCGTTAGTATATCGGCTTGTTAGCAATAGGAATAAAAATATAATAGGGCACAGATAAACATATGGCTTTATACATGTTCCTGGGCATGGATCTTGGCATTTCTGCTGCAAGCAAGCCTTGTCGCTTGGACACTCGGAATCAATTGTACATTCGGGACGACAATTTGGTGGTGAGCCAAAATAACCACTCTGGCACGAACACGAACAATGCCCATTTATTGGGCGAGACACTGAGTTGGGCCCGCCTGCAAAGATATGCATATTTTATACTTGGTAGTGCTGTGATAGCAAAAATAAATATTCTCATAATGTCATTAGTTAATACTCATAATAATTATAAGGCATAGGCATACATGGGGAAGGAGTGCATGGATCAACGATTTCTGGAGGCTGTTCAACTTTCACAATTTGTTGACAACGGTAAAATGGATTTCCAGTTTGGCCTGCGGGACAAGTACAAATTGGACTGTGGTTGACAACTTTGCAGTCACTTTCAGCTGCACACGGCCCGTTGATGCAGGGGTTGACACACTTCTGATTGACACATGCCTTGTCAAGGGGACATTCAGATGAAACCAAACATTCCGGGCTAATAAATAAACGAACATATTTTTTTAGTTTTCATAATTAACTTAAATTGTTCCACTTTTGCGTAATATGAATTAAAAAATCAAATAACCGGCAATTAGGTGGAGAACCAATATATCCAGCTTGGCAGGAGCAAATAGCCGCGCCATTATTGTTTCTGCAGTGACTGTATTGGCCACCTGAAATTAAGTAGATATTTTATAGTTAAATCTCAAAATATTTCCGTTATCTAAACTAGAAAAAAAGAAAGATGTGTACATGGGGTTGGATGACAAGGATCTCTTGCAGGCTCGATTCGTTGAGGTTCTTGGGGTTTAACGTAACATCCGGTGAAAGCGTTTCCTATATAGTTGGGCAAACATTCACAACTTGGCACATGGTTCCGCACAGAACAAATTGCGTTTGCACCACCTGTGTTACAGAAGAATACATTTTTTCCGTAAGTTAATCGTTATAAATGATAATCACATAATAAATATTTCAAAGTTAGATGGCTTACAAATTCCAACGCATGGGTCTCCACACTTGTTTCGAATGCAAGCCTTATTAGTGGCACAGTCGCTATTGACAGTACATTCAGGTTGACAAGCTAAGTACGGATTTCCAAAATATTCAGGTAGACAAACACAAGAGCCAGCTCCGTTACGTTCTTTACATTCAGCGTTGGATCCGCCTGTAACCAATTATATTTTTATTGATGTTCTCGAAATATTTTTTTAGACTTAATTTGCGTAATAAATAGATTAACAATTTTACATGGATTCGGGTTGCATGGGTTGACGTGCTCTATTCTGACTGGTTCTGGTGGTGGTGGTGGGATTAACTGAAATTTTAATAGAATAAAAATTCAAAGATATTGGTTCAATTTTTTTTTAGCTAATGAGTTTGTCATATAGATATCGTTGTAACGAACCTGGCACCCCGAGAATGGGTCGCCTTGATATCCTGGGAGACAGTAGCATTGGGGGCGATGATTCGTGGTTCGGCATTCAGCGTTGTATGCGCCTGAAATTATTGAACATAGTTTGTTGTCAAGACTGTGGCTGATAAGTCTTAATATTAGTGTATCTATCAGTAAGAGAGTAAAAATCATTTTTTACAAGCTCCGATGCAAGGATCCTGGCATTTCTCTTGTTGACACGCCCTATCACTGGGACATTCGGCATCAATTGTACATTCTGGACGACAATTTGGTGGTGAGCCAAAGTAGCCACTCTGGCACGAACAGGAGCAATGACCGTTTATTGGCCGGGATACTGAATTGGACCCGCCTGCAAAGACATTAATATTTCATTTGGTAAAGTGCTTTATGGATACACAGGATTTGATAGTTTCAAAAATAAATATTGTAATACATGGAGAAGGAGAACATGGGTCGGTAACTTCTGGAGGATGTTCTATCTTAACAATAGGCGAGCACCGGTAAAATGGATTTCCAGTTTGGCCTGCCGGACAAGTACAAATAGGACTGTGATTCACAACTTTGCAGTCACTTTCTGGCGCACACGGCCCGTTGATGCATGGGTTGACACATTTCTGGTTAACGCAAGCCTTGTCAAGAGGACATTCGGAGGACGACACACATTCAGGCCTAAAAATAATAATAGTTAAAAAACAGTTTTGTGGTGGCATTCTCCGAAAACGAATTGTAATAGTCCACTAACCGGCAATTTGGAGGCGATCCAATATATCCAGCTTGACAGGAGCAAATTGCAGCGTCGTTGTGGTTTCTGCAATGGCTGTATGGACCACCTGGAAATATTGAAGATATTTAATAGTTATTTAACACTCACTCAATATTGTACAATAAAGAAATGTAATTCTAATTCTAGTACATGGTGAAGGTGAACAAGGATCCCTCTTTTGCTCGATCCGTACTGGTTCTTGGGGTTTGACGTAGCATCCGGTGAAAGCGTTTCCGATATAGTTTGGCAAACATTCACAACTTGGAATATGATTTCGTACAGAGCACAGGGCATTTATTCCACCTACATCAGATAATACACACCATTAGTATATATTGTAGCATATTTATTTAATCATTTA
>JAQFYC010000500.1:0-54238 GCA_034694165.1 Tomocerus mixtus
CAAAACCTGCTAAACAAATATTACAATTTTGAAATTTTAATTTTGAAATTTCAACAAAATATCTAGTCTTTTTTACTTGGGGTAGGCTCGAACCTACTCAGCCTACCCCCTCCGTCCATTATATCTACTAGTGTAAGTTTTACTTCCCTGGGGGGTGCTTGAGCACCAAAAGCACCATGGGCGCTACGCCCTTGAGTTAGTGTACCAATGGAATTGTGTCCACTTAAAACTTTTTCATTATTATTGTAAAATTGTAACAATAACAATTGACTTGTCGATTTGTTCGGATTGCGACTCGGCGTGCATTTTCAGTGTCTAGCAATGGGAAGCCAATACGAAACTTGTATTGATTTGTTATGACACTTAAATATATCACATTCTATTATATTTTACTTAGAATAGAGAGGAGTGCTGTAAGAAATCAACCCATACAATGATTTCTCAACGAATATAATTCCTTGGAGTCATTTTTGTTATTACAGATGTTAAAATAATGTAAAAAAATGGGTGATAGACCCTGTAGTGTATAATGTAGATACGTAACGTAGTATCATGACAAATCAAACCGACAAACTTCTGTATAGAATAGACATGCAAGAATACTGTAGTAGTGGAGTCATTACACTTCTTTTCAGCTTAAATGCTTTGAACTTCTCTGGTTAGAGTCAGCGTGATGTAAATAGTTAGTATTGGTGACATACAGTAGAGAAAAACTCAACGGGCAATGCAAGATATCCAGAAGAGAAAAGCATTAAACTAATTGCAGCTTAACAGACCGACAATAAGTGACCATATCACATTTTACTAGTTTTACGAACTATAAACTAAGCTACTGCAGTAGACTATTCGTTAATGATAAAAAGCTAGCAGATGGGATGCCATACATCCATTAATCGTAGTTAAGTGCTCCTAGTTTGAAAAAGCAGACAGTTTAAGATTCCTTTTAACCCTATCAACAGCCAAGAGCCTAGAACAAATATAGACACAAAACAAAAAATATTTTTGCAGTGTTTAGCATCTAAACACAAATATCTTGCCATTTAGAACTTACAAAGAGATGTAGGTATGTCTATGCTTATAAGAGCCTTGAAAAATAGTGGATATGAAAGGTAAAAGCGTATTCTCACGTCCCATGCTCCATGTCAATGCTTTTTTTACACCATTTGTCTTCACGAGACTTTTTTCTTACTTATTATTAGCCAGACACAGATTGCTTGTATGGAAATGGAAATGCTAAAGACAAAACGATCTATGTATGTATTACGTATATTGCTGTGTAATGTAAATGTACATGATTTACGTAGATTTCTTTCATTTCATGCCAAAAGCTACCCTGACGCTAGAAAGCTAAAAAATAGAGCAAAAAACAAATAAATGGGCAATTGCATGTTCTTGCTACTTCGCTACTCAATCGATTAAGTTCGATTTTCCATTCAATGAAAAGCAAATGATAAGTTTCCTTTTTACATGAATGAATTAAGCTACGACTTCCTCATCTTCCTTCTCTTAATGCTTAATTGGAAGTAATTTATGAATTCCCTTAAAAGAGCTAAAATTATAAAGTACGAGTAGGAATTGGACCAGTAACTGGTATTTGTATATTGAATTAAACTTTGCCTAACAAATGTAATTGTGAGTTATTATAGCAGCAGGTAGAATTTTTTTTTTAGATTTTTAAAACTATTTGAAAAGGTATTATACTATATGAGGATTAATTAAACAGGTGGTAGGGATAACTGTCATTTGAGTAAGTTATTGTTTATAAGGCAAAAAAACAGATGGTCAGTTTTCGCACAACGTACTAAATGTTGTTGTAGATGTTAGAACACCAACTTTTACTAACATAGCATAGCGTGCGTAGGTAGGTAAGAATTATTTATTTCAAACCATGTTATAATATAGCATTATCGACAGATTGAAATAGCATATTAAAAACTGAACATCTTGTTCATTATGACATACATCGTAGGCCAGAGCAATTTTCTCCAGGTCATAATTGCTTACTAACGTCATTTCCATCATGTACTCCGTTCGTATTCTTTTCATCTGACAATTTGGCGATTTATTTTGTCTATTGAATTGATCGATAATATTAATTAATAATTATGCATTCGGTTAATAAACAAACCCGTCTAAGTCATCCATTGTTGTAATGAAAATTCTTTTCTATATTATAACAAAATTGTCAATTTGCAACCAGTATTCAAATATTACAATAAAGGCAAATAGACGTTTTCATGGTTTTCATGGTTTTCTGGCTGTCTGCTTCTTACAGAAATCAAAATCAACAAAATTTTCTGAACTTTTATAAGACTTTTTTCCGTTTTTAGTTATTACCCATAAAGTAATTATTAGGGTCATAATATCAGTTGCAAAAAAATTATATAAAGTTATCTTATTTATTTTGTAAGTAAGACAATTACATTAGCAGTAACGTCAAATATGCACATTTTTACCAAATAAACGTAATAGTAATTTATGTTTGTGACATGTGATAGGGCTCAGAAGATCTCTGATATAAAAAATACAGTGCTTACTGCTTATGTGGCAGAATAAGAGATCAGAAGATTTCAGGAAAGTAGGATCCCCTTTACGGTCTGATCTCTCTTTATTATTGCCAACGACATAACTATTGGCATCAAAACAAGATGAAATTTTGACTATATTCATATTGTAAATGTGTCTGTGAAATATCTGTATTGTGCCAAATTAACTGAGGTCATTCTTAATCTCTGACAGAGGAAAAAAGTCTTATTAGATTATTGATTTTGGGCTATTGGACCCACCTGTAAGCAGGCAGGCAGCCAGAAAACCACTGAAACGTCGATTTGCTTGATTGCAATAATGTATTTGCATCACTATATTAATATTTTCTAATAGTCTATCACTCTGCGTACTTCAATGATGTTTGTTCATGTAGTAAAGTAACTACTATTTATAATCTACAACTATTGACAAGCTATCTGCTTACTGTGCATATTGTGCATACTGTCTGTCTTTGTCTTATATTCAATCGCATTCATTTTCTTTAAAATGATATTACCTTGTGATTTTGCAAATAATCGCCGCGCGAAATTGCTGTGTATTATCCTATTATCAGACTGACTTTTGTTTTAGATAAACTTATGATGACTAGTCAAGGATACTAGATATAAATATATGCCTGGGAATGCCTGGGAAAAAATATGCCGCTAAGGCAATTATCGGTCACCGATATAATACCACAACAAATCGTATCCACTTTTTAGTGAAGTGGAAAGGATACGCCGAGTAAGTTGCAATACGCGTGTTTGCTAATTTTAATTTGAGAAATTAAATGCATTTGAATATTGATATTATAATTATAATACTATTTTGTTATAAAAATGCAGAGTTAAGTTGACAAACAATGAATCAATAAAAGATGAACATAAATTAACTTGAAAGCAGTAAAATAAAAATTTGAATATCCAATTAAAATATGTAATTAAATAAAACGAATACTTTAATAGTGAGGACGCAACGTGGGAAGTACCCTCTAATATTCTCAGTAAAGTTCTAATCATCAACTATAAGAGATACTTGGACAGTCATAGAAAACCTCGTCCCACGAGACGGCTCATCGGATTTTCTACTATACCTCCTGTCGAAATTCAACTTAAAGCAGAGGATCCTACTGCTGCTAGTGCTGCTGCAGTTCAACTTGAACCCGAGTTACCCGAGTATCCCACTATTGGGGTTCAACTTGAGTCCGACGACTCTTTTACAATAATTGAACTGGACCCCGAGGTACCTGCAGTTACCGTTAAAGATGTTCCCGCACCAATTGCTGACCTATTAGCCGATTTGTGAAGTTTTAGAATTTTTAAGGTAATCAGCATAACTAATCACCTCAATCAAGGCTTCTCTAACTCTGTACACTTTCCTGTTTGCTGTTGGAAATAGTATATCCTTAAGTAACTAATGTCAAAGTCAAAAAATTAGACATTGCTTTTCATTTGTGGGTAGATTAGCTGGAGCCGGAGCGTGAATTTGGTTGCCTTGTCAAGTGTCAATAAAATTTAGAAACTCATTTTAACCCTTCAAACCCCAGTAAATTTCAAACACCAGATGGAAAATACAGACAACAGAAAAGTAAATACTAATTACTGCTGACTGCAGTTGAAAATAAGCAAGAAATTGCCAATTGGTTTGACGACTGATTGCAAATACTAATTCTATCTAATCCTTCGTCATATTTCTCTTCTGTTGTCTGTAAGTAACCATACTCCAACCCAAAACTCAGTAATTTATTATGCCCGGACAGCTGACAGATCTTGAATTAGTTTATAAATGATAAAAGTTCCTGTGCAAATTTCAGTCAGCACAAATAATATAACAAAAAAGGAACGGGTAGGTAATAGAATCTGTTATCTTGTGATTGAGTCAACACACTGCACTGATAATTGCAGTTTGCAATTTGTACAAATTGAAAATAGAAACTCAAAATTGGCTTGACCACCAACCACCGATTGAAAACATTTTGTCTAATCCTTCGTCATTCATTCTTTTGTTCTAGTGCGTTAATTTCTAATCACCGTTTAAAAACAAAGTGACTGTACCTGTACATTGTAAACAATCCTTGTCAAGTGATAAGTGCTACTAACCTTCCTAACACCTAATCAAGTCTAAAAAGTTATACTGAATCAATTGTCTTTGCTGATCGCCTGTCTCCATCATTCATTTCCAGTTACGGAATACATTTAAGTAAGTATAAATATATCTTTTTTTATTTTTAAATTACAAATAATATATTTTACTATTTATCTTACCTATCCTATCACTTTTCGTCCGTCCAGGTCAGGCCAGCTGTTTTTGTTGTGACTGATCAATTGTCAATTACCAATGAATACTGGCATGGATGTGACAGTTGACAGTATTTATTGTATAGGAAATTGACAAAGTAATGTAGATTTTCACGATTTCTTACATTTACGCAAATATTATTGTTGGTTGACCTCCAGGAAGGAAATTTGATTCTTAATATTGTTGAGGGTCGGGGGCGCAGACAATTTTAAATCTCTAGACTTTCAATTTTCGTTGAACATTGAACTTTCAATTTAGTTGACTAATTGTGATCAAACATCAGATTGGTAATCCATTATCTCGCAAGTCACAAGTGTTGACTGTTGCTGACAATACAGAGAGCAGTAAACAATCAATGGCCAACTATTGATTGTATTGTATTTCGTATTATTGTGAAAATAATTTCCATTTAACAGTCAATACTTCCTTGTCATTTTGCCAACATTGTTCAGCCCCGTTGACAAAAACAGTAGTCAGCAGTTTATTAACTTTACTGTACTGTTCACTCTCGAACCTTGTTTGTAACTGCCAAGCGAAGGAAAGGAGCAGATTGCAATATATTTTCTGGTGAAATAAACCCGGCAGATAATCAACTGACTGATCACTGATTTCCTCCTACTCTAATAATTTCGGGCCGAGAATATTGCACCCTAAAATATAGACAGACGATGCTACTGCCAATCTGCCAAATGGTAGTTTCGTCATAGGCTGGTCCAGTCCAGTCAGTGTACTGTGAGGACAGAGTACAAAACAGAAGAAACTATCTTTGATCCTCGACGAGCTAGCCAATACTGAGCGCACCGAGAATGTGTTGTGTTGAGTTTTGAGTTAGCATTTCATACGTTAGCTTTCGACAAGCTAAAAGTAGCTTGCTATCCGATTATAAACACTAAAGTAACCCCAACAGGATATACTTACTGATATAACTAGAAAAAAAAATTCTCAAAAAAGTATTAGCCCAATTCTCGCAATAATAGTGCAGTCCACTTACTTAGTCCCCACCCAAGTAATAAAGAAACTCGTAGTTAAAAACTCATTTGTTTACATTTGGATTTTTGGTCATGGTCGGCAGGTAGGTCATAGGTTAAGATCTAACGAAAGTCTTCTATTGTCAATTCGTAGGTATTAAATTTTGGTATTTTATTATAATTTCGTAAAAGTATATTAATTAACATTATTTATTACTATTACATGTTGTCAGATAGCCACAGATATTATATTAGATATTATTTTCAACAGCTTCGCTATAGAAAAAGCTTGTAAACGTGATCAAAGAAAGAGCATTTAGAAGAACGGCTTATATTCAAGACTCTAGACGGGTTATAGTCGAAGTTAAGGGCTGACTAAGCTCAGGCGAAGCTTTTTCGCTCAAACCTAAAAATGTATTTTTCGGTCATGTGATAATACAAATTCTGAATTTACCTCTCTTTGCACTGCCCTCTTGGGTTCGGCTCTCGTCTTATAATATCTGCAAAAACTGGCTTTCAAATAAAGGGTTTCAGAAAGGCATAATAAATATTGGGTTCATATTGACCCCTAAAGTAATGAGAAAATTAATTTTGATTACCCTAACGTTTTACAGTGTTTTATGAATTTTATCTCCAGGACAACTATGATAATTATATTAAAACTACATCTGGATAGACTAAGCCCTGTGCACATATTACACGTCAGTAGATGTGCAGTACAGTAGTAGTGGAGAGGTTAATACATTTATCGGAATTTATATATAAACTATAGACTATAGGCCGCGGCTGTTAAGAGATAGTGTTATGGCTCAGCCAAGTTAGAAAGGCATGCATATTATCATACTGAGTCTATCATACACTTTTCTCTAGCACAGGTCTGTCTGCTCGTTCGGTCTGTCACTATTGACAAGCTTGTGCTGTGATGTTCTTTCCGGCTACAAAGCGACAGATTTTGTGATTTTTTTTGTTTTCTTTTGAATATACTGATTGTCGTAGTGGCAATCAGTGTTTTTTGGATATATATATAGTTTTTTTTTGTTTTTTGGTAACGGGTTTACAATCAGACTAACTTTTTTGGCGCAAGAGTACACTTTTTTGACAAGGTAAAGTTATTTCGTATTTTATTTATCAAAGTAACACGTAATCACTTTTAGTACACGTAGCAATTTAGCTTTGCAACACATATTTACATAGATACGTATTAAACTAAAATATAGAAATGAGGAACCTTAATTCTTATTAGTAATTAGTACGTCCTATTTCAAATAAAAGCAAATGTTGAATGTCATGACACATGAAGACCGAAAGGAACAGTACAGTTGAAGCCATAAAAAGTAGTGTTAAAAACTTAGTATCATTTTAACTAGAATAAGTCAACTTGCCAACATTGCCAACTGATACTGATGACGGGATTTATTTTCTCTTTATGCATTATTGAATTAATAATCTTTTAGTGAACAGTGGTAGACAATATGCAATAGTCTGAAATATGGACGATTCGATTAAACTGAAATATTATGATTGTCTATTATGATTCTGTTTGAACATAACAGCCAACAGCTGACAGCTTATCAGTTTCATCGGGAATGAATTATTGGGTCTGTGCTAAGTAGGTCGTATCTCGTATGGTTAATTACAATAATCGTTAGTCTATTTAGCATGTAAAATGACAAAAGTTTTTATTACCGAATTAATAATTAACTGATTGTATAATTGTTTGACAGGTTTCAAGAAGGAGATCTTTGAAAAGGAGGAACGTAGAAGACTTTCGATTGATAAAATCTTTTCCAACATGAAGGACCGTAGTAATGCGTTTATGAATAGTCCAGAGCAACCGTGTTACACACTCCTTAATTTTCCTTCAGATGCTGAACAGCCGAGTGAGCTGCAGCTCAGAACTGATTTGGGTAATTTGTCTATTGAAATATTGAAAATAACTGGCATAAATAGCAGTTTCAGCAAAACATATTAATGAGTTCTTTAATCATAATTTTAGAAAAAGGAGATATCAAAGTGAAGACAGAAGCTCTGAAGAAGGTCATATTTATGATTCTTAGCGGAGAAAAGCTGCCTGGACTGTTGATGACAGTCATTAGATTCTGCCTACCTTTACAGGTGATTTTGTATTCGGTGTTGTTATACTTTTTAATTACCTTCGGCTATTTAAAGCTCATTGTTCTACAATTAGTGCCCAACATTCAGAAAAATATCCAAGCACGTCATTAAACTTTTTTATTACAAAATATTAATTAATCCTTCATGCAGGATCACATGATTAAGAAACTGTTGCTGATTTATTGGGAGATCGTTCCAAAGACAAGTCCAGATGGCAAACTTCTCCATGAGATGATTCTTGTATGCGATGCATACCGCAAAGTAAGACTGAATTTCTTCCTAATTCCTTTGTAGCCAGACTTTTAAAATGTGTAATATATTGCTTAGAGTACTGTGTTTAATATTTATGTAACTTTGGTTTCAGGATTTACAGCATCCAAACGAGTTCATTAGAGGCTCGACATTACGATTTTTATGCAAGTTGAGAGAGCCAGAACTTTTAGAGCCCTTAATGCCAGCTATACGAACCTGTCTTGAGCACAGACATGCTTATGTTCGAAGGAATGCTGTTCTAGCTATATTTACAATTTACAGGTAAAATTACGATTTACTATTAATGAATAATATATTAAATATTATATTAAATAATGTATGACGATGATTTATAGGAATTTTAATCACCTGATCCCTGATGCTCCCGAAGTTGTCTCTAATTTCCTTGAAGTAGAGCAAGATATGGCCTGTCGACGAAACGCATTCTTAATGCTGTTGCAAGTAGACCAAAAACGAGCTTTGGACTATTTAACATCGTTTTTAGATCAGATTGGCAGTTTTGGTGATATTTTACAACTTGTAATAGTGGAACTAATTTATAAAGTAAGCTACATTCTTATGTTATAAAACCTTTTTGAAATACTGTTAAGTATAGGTTCACATTTGAACTGTTCATTGTATTGCAAATGTCTATTTTTATTAAGGTGTGCCATCACAATCCGAGTGAGAGAACAAAATTTATTCGGTGCATCTACAACTTGTTGAATTCCAACAGTTCAGCCGTTCGCTATGAAGCCGCAGGAACGTTAGTTACCTTATCCACTGCTCCATCAGCTCTCAAGGTAATATTGATGATGATAACATTGAACTTTAGCAGCAGTATTTCCAACTAAATACACCGATATTCAAATATACGTAGGTGTCAATTATTTTTGTGAAATCAATTTTCTTTTCTTTTCTACAGGCTGCTGCAACTTGCTACATCGAACTAATTATTAAGGAAAGTGATAATAATGTCAAATTGATCGTTCTGGAAAGATTGTCGCAGTTGAAAGAAGTTTCCTCAAATGAAAAGGTCATGGAAGATTTAGTAATGGATATACTAAGAATTCTTGCAGCCCCCGATTTGGAAGTAAGAAGAAAAACGCTCAACTTGGCTCTTGAGCTACTAACATCTAGACATGTTAGTGAAGCAGTACTCTTTCTACGAAAAGAAGTTGGAAGGACTCACAATTCCGTTGAGCACGATGATACTGGCAAATATCGTCAACTGCTTGTTCGAACGCTACATCAGTGTTGTGTTAAGGTAATTTTTTATATTTAAGCTCACTTTCAAAAAAATCTTTAGCTAAAATTTACTGAAAGTAATTACGACAATAATTTATAAGCAGAAGCAGCCATACCGTAACATTATTTAATTGCTGTATTATTACCTTCAGTTCCCAGATGTGGCTACCAGCATAATTCCAGTTTTGGCCGAATTCCTATCCGATACAAATGAATTAGCTGCATCTGATGTTCTGTTGTTTATGCGTGAAGCCGTTCAAAAATTCCCAGGGTTGACAGGAATCATTACTGAAAAATTGTTGGAAGTTTTTCCCCAAATTAAATCTTCCAAAATCCTTCGCTCTACAATTTGGATCCTTGGTGAATTTGCGACAAGTCCGGAGGATATCGAAGCAGTTTTAACACAAATAAAAGCATGTCTAGGCGAGGTTAGTATAATTGTCTCTGTACTATTATATGGTTGGGTATTATCTACAGTCTCCGCATCGCCCTTTAAAGTACGCAAAGTAATTAAATCAATATTATGTTTACAGTTACCTTTGGTAGACTCTGAGCTTAAGAAAACGCATGGAAATGAAAGCGAAGAAGATAAGGAGAACAAAGACAAAGGTGGAACTGAAAAGTCTCAATCTTCTCGATTGGTAACATCTGATGGTACCTACGCTACACAGTCTGCCTTTTCTATGCTCCAGACAAACTCTAAGGTACAATGTTGCTACAAAGTTTAACTTGTTTTGAGGAACGGTAATATTAATGTAGGATTTGGCAATTTTGAAAAATAGGCAGATGATGCACCATCTTTAAGAAAACTTCTTTTGGAAGGTGATTTCTTTATCGGTGCTGGTCTTTCTGCTTCTCTCACAAAAATGGTTCGAAGACTGTGTCAACAAGCTGGCCCGCAGAGAGCGGCAGACAAGAACAAAATCGTTGCAGAATCCATGCTCATTATGACATCCATTCTTCGCCTAGGAAAATCTGGTAATATTTTAAACTGTGTTCTCTACTTTACGAATTTATTTTAATTGTCGTATTTTTACATTTACTTTGACTTTGGCGGTAGTATTTCACAAGATCTACGTGGAAACATTTCCTTTTTTTTGTAAATTGTACCAGGTTATGTATATGATTTACTTTTTGTTGTTTTTCAGGTTTGCCAACCAAAGCTATTACTGCAGATGATGTGGATAGGATCACATTGTGCCTGAGAGTTTTAGCTGACCAAAATGAGAAATTGTCTACAGTATTCACAAGAGATTGCCGTCGAGCTTTGGCAGATATGTTAACGGAACAAGCCGAATTCGAGGCTGCACATTCCAAAGCAAAGAAGAAGAAGGATATTAAAATTCAACCTGATGACCCAATATGTTTTAATCAGCTAATGTCTAGAAATGACATGATTAACGGCGATGACGTTTTTGAAGTCAGTTTGAGTCAAGCCGTTGGATTTAGTGCAAAGAAAGACGACTCAGACGTAAGTCAATATACAAAATAGTAACTTATGAATACATATAACAATTTATCGTATTTACATTACTATTTTTTCTTTGGTATACAGTTTTCTTCTTCAAAGTTAAGCAAAGTGTCCCAACTCACTGGATTTTCTGATCCCGTTTATGCAGAAGCATATATTAACGTCAATCAATTTGACATTGTGCTGGATGTCCTGTTAGTTAATCAAACCAGTAAGTAATCATTAATGATAGAAAAAATAATTAATATATAATATGTAAGTGCCAGGACAAATATTCATTTTGGTGTTTCCTTGTAGATGATACCTTGCAGAACTGTACTTTAGAGTTGGCAACTCTTGGAGATCTAAAGTTGGTGGAGCGCCCACAACCTATTGTGCTAGGGCCACAAGATTTCACCAATATTCGTGCAAGCATCAAAGTTGCGTCTACTGAAAACGGAGTGATTTTTGGAAATATAGGTAACAGTTTAATTATTTTGTAGTAGTTTTGACTATATTGATGTTAAAAATTTTTAATATTATGTACTTAATCCTTTTATCTTTTTTTTACAGTGTACGATATCAGTGGATGCGCTTCAGACCGCAATGTGGTGGTAATGAGCGATATTCATATTGACATTATGGATTACATTTTACCAGCGACGTGTACAGATGCGGAGTTTCGGGCAATGTGGGCTGAGTTTGAATGGGAAAATAAAGTAAATCACCTTTTACTCTTAAAATGCAATTTTACATGGCTTAATAATATGTATCTTGAGTATTTATCCACCATTTATGTATTTTTCTGCAGGTGGGTGTCAACACAGCCATTACTGATTTGCACCAATACCTCCAACATCTAATTAAATCTACAAACATGCAGTGTCTTACCCCAGAAAAGGTATTTTAATTTTGACATCCTTTCTATTCATTTTTATTAACGTTTTAATTTCATAATATTCTGTAGTTTTAATGCTATTTATGATTTTGATTGACAGGCTTTGATTGGAAACTGTGGTTTCATGGCCGCTACCCTGTATGCAAAATCTATCTTTGGAGAAGATGCATTAGCTAATCTCAGCATAGAAAAACCAAATGACAATCCGCATGCACCTGTTACTGGTCACATTAGAATAAGAGCCAAAAGTCAGGTAAATGTAGTGAACAACATGTTGAACCATCCTATTGTTACTTATTGGCACTGTCCGGTCAATTAAACTTTACTAACATGGATATTTGTTTTTCAGGGAATGGCTCTGAGTTTGGGAGATAAAATAAATCTGTCACAGAAAAGAGGTACGGCTGCTGCTCCATCGTCAACTTCAGCTGTTGCTACCGCTGTAAAAGTGTCTGCAGGGGCAGAATAGTTCCACTGTAACCCTATAAATGAGGATTAAGTAGTGTGCAAAATATAATTTTCCTGTCAATGCATCATTTTGTCAACCTAATCATGTAAGGGTAGGAAGAAGTAATTAAATATTTGGATATTTAACTTACTTAAGTCTTGTTAACAATTATTGCGATACGAACGCTAAGCATAGTACAAATTATTCATCGTTCATACATATAAAGATATAAATGGCTAGATAGATAATTAAGTGCATAACTATCATGCTTATAGCAAATTGCAGTATAAGGTAAAGCTGCATTCAAAAGCTGTAGCTAGACAACTGCATAATATAAATATTCATTACTATTTAAGGATTGTTTGAACATACATATAGTATTGCATATATTTTTACATCTGTTAGCAACTATGCTGAAGATATACGTTTATCGTCGATAATAATACAGGAATTTTGGTTGAAGTAGGCGTTGTAAATATTTACTATGGAAAGAATTTTCTGCAGTCGTTTAAAACGTACTTACAACGAGGTTATTCCCTATTTGTTGACTAAATTGATATTTATGTGTGGCATTATATTAATTTTATGATGAGCTTAACAATGTGCATACGCTGTTGGTAGTGAAGACTCGGATTCTGCCGAGTCAGTACAGTTGCGACTTTGTACAGATCATCACCATTCCAATTACTACAGGCCTACATCTAAATAAGTAATCCAATGAAAGCCATTGACCTATCTTATTACTCCATTCAAAACAATAACAGTGTATGTAAAATACTCACTTCACATTTCATTTAAGGTAATTAAACGAAAGAACAGTTACTCTGTATTGTATAATATAGGTGTAGATTCTGGAAATTGTGGATAATCATAAAAATTATGTAAAATTTTCTTATTTTAGATGATACAGTGCAATTTACCCACATTTTTCAAGATATTATGCATACATTTTCTAATGCACACAAGAAAAGTAGACGCGGCTCCTGCTCCGAATTGGGCGAAAATGGACACTTGTAGCCATGCATACATAACACAGGAATATGTCAATGCTTGTCCTTCTAATTCCAAAAGAGGAAGCAGTTTTTCCTCTGCACTAGCCAAACCTGATTTCAAATCTCATCATCAGTCATACCAAAGTGATCAAGGTCAATCTTTAAGTGAAATTAAAATCTTATTTTTTCAGGATTCAGCCTTCTCTATTGACATGAGAATTTATAATTGTGGATTTCCTTAAACTTTAAATTATACAGAAATGGACTATGAAAGTGAAGCAGAAATACTTGTCGGCCTTAAACATCCCTATAATAGCAAAATCCCACAGAAATATTCACAAGGGCCCTACGGAGTGATTAAAAGCTATCCTAACTATAATAACTATAGGGACAAGCGTTATCAGTATACGACTGGTAATATTGATGACATATGGCCCACCATGAGAAACAATAACCGAAAAATAAGGGACATCGTCAATCATATAATAGATTTATGCTGCAGCCCGGGTGGTTGCAAATCTTCGGATTTTAAGACCTTATGCTGATATTAAGAAATTCAGTTAATTGCTGATGTATGTACCTTACGGGCTCTAACATCAATTATGATGTAATTTTAGGGATAATTAAATTGGTATCTGATTTCCTCCAAGAAGGAATTAATGGGTGTTCAGAAATATGTTGTGCAAGGAAACCATTTTGTTTCGTTCCCAGCAAAAATGTGAATAATAGAGATGGAGTTTATTTTACAGATGCTACCTTTTATAAAATACCTTACCTTGAAATTCTATATATTATGTAATGCTTGTTTTTGTTTAGTGTATGAATATTATATTTTGTTAATAAAATTGTACAATTGTGCTAAAAATAAAATTTGAGTTTACTCACTGTCCTAAAAATGAAAGTGTTTATTTTAGGCATTATTTGTATGAATCATGTCGCATTTTTTCATAAGAAAGTCAATCTACATACTTACAATTAGAAGTAAGCGAATACTATTATTGCATGTTCGTTCAAAAATGAAGTTAAACATAGACAACATATATTTATTAGTATAGTGTAGAATTCAAAACAATGTTATTACGTAATAGGTATATATGTACCGTATTTTGCATTTAGCGAAAGAATTCAGCCACAAGCATTTTAGTATATTGAAAACGCATGCTGACCATTTTATCCCAACTTAGTTGTAAAATTTTATTCCGAATTACCGAAAGTATAAACAAAAATTATTGGTAAATTCGAGATGAACCTAATTAAAAATCTAAAATATACCAAAGATTGTTTTACTCTTTAGTAAATAGTCGTATCCTCATACACATAAATATTTACTTTGATGCCTAACTAATTTCAAGGTCATATATATTTTATCAATTCGAATTATATTACCATTATCCTAACCTTTGTTATTTAATTGGGTGTCTCATCGTAATAAGAACTAAAAGAAAGAATGTGTTTACAGAAAAGACAGAAGGAATAATTAGTTACTTATTGAAGAAAGTATTTACTTGTGTAAAATGCGTATGATTTCGCAACAATGATGATGCAGTATTCTTTTTGAAGGCATGGTTTATATTTATGTATCTGCAGAAATAACGCTATAAATCTTTTGACCAAATAAAATGGATAGTCGCATAGTTTTTCATGAGAGATTCGCTTCCTGACTTTATATGCATTGATATACAAAATGAAATGCTACATTTACAAAACGTCTCATCCAGCATAGAAACAATATTGTATTGTTACAAATAAACCTGCATAGTACGAATAAAGATAATTGAATGACAATAATAACATATATTAAAGTAAAATGGTAAATCCGAGTGTGTTCATTACACTACACTGTTCAGACACATATCCTAATTTAGAGAAGGTGCCTTAAGGAACCCAGCAGCCAAAAATATTCCAGAAAGATATTTTTGATTAATGTACACGTTGTCAAATGAAGTCGTAACTATATGGATGTTAAAAAAACATGTTAAATCGGACACTTATGTAGGTTACTAGGTAATATTTTGTAGGACTTACAGAATCTAAACTGATTGGGTGTTCACATTAGCTTCCATGCAAATATGCTTAATATTGTTAAACATTATAAATGTAATTAAACATTCAGAGGTAATTTAAAAATGAATTGTGCAATAGTCGTAATAATATAAATATAATAATAATGAGATAGTAGTAAATAAACTGACATAATAGATAATAGTACATAACTTGGTGTTGATCGAACTTTTACGTTTACATTTACAATAAATACATACATACAATAAATATTTGCATACAATTATGCCATGGCCACGGTATGCACTTGACTTGGGTACTACACATTGTAGATATTATTTTTTTTTGATTTTTGGATGCATTAAGAGGAAAGTGTAAAGGTAGAGTAGAAAAGTGGAGAAATAGTATTCTCTGAGGTTGGAGATGAATCCATTTTTCTCTTTTGATGCTGTTTCCCTTCATTTTGGTACTCAATCAGACAAATAATTGGGTATCCAGGATAATTAGTAGAAATGGGAGAAGGTAAATAGGAAAAATGAAATACATATATAGTTATTTAGTACTTTAAGTACTACTTAGTATTTAGGATTTCTTTGTATGTGGCTTGGAATTACTTTCTGCTTTTGAGTAGCAGCAAAAAGTAAAACTGGATAGATCCTTTCCAGAGATTCTGGTTTACTTGTGTTCATAATTGATCCCATCATTGGTCCCCAGACTTAGGGCAAAATAGGACAATAGCGGAGCGTCCGTCACGGGCTGAATTCTCATCCGATAAGAATCCCGTCTGGGAGTACTTACTTCCGGGAGATTATTTCCACTCTTGGAATTGGAATTGGTCGTACCTTCTCCAGAATAGGTGGGCGATCGGAAATCCTCCAGAGAAAAGTCTCGGTCCCACTGCCCGTCCCTCTTAATCTCATCGGAGGACACCGGGGATGATATTTTCTGTGAGAAAGGTAGTTTACGTTGATATAATCCCAAATTAGGAAACCTCCCGTCTCCGATTTTATTTTCCGGGTCAGGTGTATCCCCAGCAGGAAATATTTGTTCAGCAGAAGAGCCCAAGCCCACAGGTCGCACAGGAATAGCCTCCTGCCATCCAGACTGACTGCGAAGCCCATTGCCCATTATTCGGATCAAAAGAGGAAGAAGGTAGCTCGGGGCGTCCAGCTATTTTACGATTGCAGTATTTCATACAAAGAAAGCGATAGGAAAGAGAAACAGAAAATTCCCATTGTTAGTCACAAGTTATAATTCTAATATTACTAATTAAATTACTATATGCATCAGTGTCTATACTACTATAAGACAAAAAAGTTTAATACATAAATACTACATAGATAAATATCCTAGGCAAATTTGCATCCATACACTCTCTTTTATAATCCCACCCAATACCATTTAAGATTATATTACGCATACCGTAATCGGCGAATTGGTACTCCATGGGGTATTATTTTTAATGCGGAAAAATGCACATGAGGAGTTATAGCGTCCTTTGGGAATTAAAGTTTCGGGTCCAGAATCTTAATTAACGCTTTTGGTTGCAGGATCAATAAATGCATTTTCAGCTCTTATTCTCCTCATGTAAAGAATATACCATTTTGGGGGTGTAATCTTTGGGCAATTTCTGACACACAGTTGATTTCCTATACGTAACGACAGTCCTTAGGGCGAATTATCATTTCTTATATGCTTATCTCGTCTGAGAACATTTCGTTAGTACCTGAATTAAACTCAAGCGAAAGAAAAGAAAAATGTACATGTTCTACATGGGGAATTATTTCGTCAATTGGGAGTTACAGTTCGAAGTGCCATTAGCCATCAAAAATACCTCAACAATGCCCTATTGGGGTACTATTGCGTTAATGGGGTACTAATGCGTCGATTACGCTATTTTAAATTTTGTTATATACGTGTGTCCCCATAATACATATTTTATAAAGAGTCTCACAAGGAATGTATTTTCGTTCGGCAATGAACTCTGCAGTCCACTACATGCTTTGCATTCTAAAATTCATTCCTATTACTTTCCATCTACAATAATAATATTAATTGCTTGTCTATGAGGTTTGTAAAGGCTTGAGAATGTAAGAACCTAATTATATTTTGTTCTGTATGCAACTAATGTTTATTGTTTTGTCTGGCCAATAATATAATGTGGGTAATAATATTTCGCTGATTTTTATACCCTTGGGTTTGAAATGCCAACAAATAATAACATGCGACTCGGATAACTTTTGTATACTTTCTTTTCTCCAATATATTCATTCGCGCATCTACAATATTATTTTCAGGAGGTGTAATATAATACATAATCCATAGTAAGCATAATTATTTACACCAATAAAATTGTTTATATTGTGTAGTACTTATTGTTAAATAGTATCTCATAGGTTGCTTTTATAGCAATAGTAGTTACTGAGAGATTAACATGTTTTTAGGTATGCATAGGTTATTGATTTTAGTTGGTAGGTGCGATTAACTGCATCCCCAAGCCATTGTCTGAATATCTTGATAACCACATATTTAATATAACTATTACATATTATTTAGCTATCGCAAAATACAAATTACTGCATGCTCACAATTAAAGACAAATAAAACAGAGCAAAGTCCAAGTACTTATAACAAGATGATGCTAATAAGGTACAATCTATAGAGTACTATATTACATAAAAAGCTGTCGGTATTCTAATATACCTGTTGCATGCTTTGTGCTACCAAAAAGTACAAACTGTATGATGCATCCTGGATCCAACCCCTGATAATTAATCTAAGTGATTTGATTGCTAACAGTATAAGTGCATTTATGGGTATAAGGTATTAATAACTATACTTGTCATAAGATATGTGTTATAAATCCCAATTACCATTTGCTTTGGTTCTTTTATTGTTTTTCTTATTGCAGATGCGCTTGCATACTAATATTTAGAAAACATGACAATTATGGAAGCCTTGGAGCTAGAACCATTTAACAAACTATATTTGTGGCTCTAAAAAGGCTATGTAAGGTTTTTTGATGATTTTTTGTCCGTTTTGTATTTTTAAAAATATTTCTATACGTATGAGTTCTTATGTGAAAATGACGAAGTTAACTATAGTACGTATTTAAGTGTTTTTAAATACGCAAGCTATCAAATCATGAAGAAATGTAAAATCATAAATTGAAAGAGCTGGCACAGTGCCCATAATATAACGACAGTAGTAGTGTACCAATTCTAACTAACCACTGCACTGATTTGCAAACCATTAAACCATTGGCAAACGTATACCTATAGTAAAGCAAGCTGCACATTTTTAAATGGATGGAATTATATCATAAATGAAAATCGCACCTTTCTTCTTCGAGAGGACCGTCCACGTTTGCGGTTATATTTCCCATTAGGAGAATCTCCGCAAGAAGAAGAATTTGTTTCGTTGCTATCCCTGTTGGTAGCCAATTCATTCTCAGGAGGTGGCACATTTAATTTACGATTAGCAATACAATTAACATCCAGCAAACATTCAACAGCCGACAGAATTTGTCTATCACTAATCCTGTCCAAGGGGGAGTCCTCCTGGACATTGATTCGAACTCGATTCCTTTTTCGCTGTTGTTTTCGGTTCGGCGTTGTCTCCTTTCGAGGTCTTCGCATTCTGGACTACAAGGTTCATGCATTCACACATTACATGAAACATAATAAAAGAAAGAGCAACAATGGCAATGACAGTAATATACTTATAGGTATCGACACATCATCACAGTTACATTGCCATGCTACACTTTTAGCCATTGATTAAATGTTGAAAGCTACTTATCATCTCCAAATAATAAAAATAAGTATTACAGTAATGCTCCCTAATATGATATTGTTATAGTTATAGCAAGCTATTTACTTAAAATTAGATTGCATCAACCATTGGAAATTTAACTAGCTGTTTTAAAAATTCAGGAAGAAAGTTGAGGTAAGAGATTGAGATACTGGAATAAGCATTATCCAATCCACCCGTGCACGTATAATATCATTAAGTAGTACACAATTCCTATAATTCCATTCCAAGTGCTCATTAAAATGTATTTTTGATCCCTCTTAGGAAATTGTGTGATTTCTTCAAAGTGAAAAATCCTATAAGATGTGACTTGACTGCCAGTGACGTCAAAGGTGAAGTAAATTGAATATAAATAGAAAAGTGCAATTTACGTAATAGTCAAGCAGGTACCTACCCTGTTATTTCGTATGATTTTATGACTAGGAATTTAGCGTGTGTTGTGTTTTGTATCATAAAATGTGTTCTTTCAACTCGTATATGATAGTATATTTAGTACTATGTAGTACGTGGACATCTCACAAGACTTTTCTACCGTGAAAGTGAAATCTTGGAGCGGAGAATAACACGGATCTAGCAACCCTGGTGTCAATGAAAACCGAATTTTAAAATGAACTACCCCAAATGTTATACAGCGTTAGTACCTGCAGCAGAAAATAAATAGTAAGTAAATCAGGGCAAATCATGGTAAGTTAGCTACAGTGGCTGCACTGCTGAACGCCAGAAAATATAGATCGAAAGAATTTGGTGTAGGGAACACATTTAGTTAGCAGATAATATTTTCTCACCTCATTGACAATCTTGGGACGAGGAGCTGTGATTGTGGCATCCGTAGTTGGTGCTATTCCTCTGCTAGTTACAAACATTTACATTTATTTAATTGTCTTATTAGATAAAGATAAAGATTTTTATACTGCAGTCTCCAGAGTGGATCTGCTAACTAAAACCTGTCCAAAATTATAGTTACTAGAATATTACAGGTAGTTTGGTTACTATTAAAAAGTTTAATGATAGTTACTTTGGTTCTTTGCAATATTTAATTAGTACGGATGGAGAACAGGGTTTCGTACAACATTCTTCAATGACTGAACGTGATAAGCGTGAGAACATAAAGCGTTCAGGTTCAGTAGCTCGTTTCTGTCTCGTAAATAGACTTCCAGGGTTAAGGTTCAGATCTGTCAAAATGATTGATTGTAAATATTTTAATTACTGAAATTTCTGGTATTAGTAAGTATTACAATTCCAAACTGTATTTATAGAAAAATCTTAGAAATAATTATGAACAATAATATAATATATTTTGGTAATGGTATACAAATAAATATGATTGTAGAAGAGTTTGCTTTCGAATCACCTTCAGGCATTTCAGGCGTATTTTTGGGGTATGAGTTGTCCAACTGTCGGGAATAAAGATCCGGTGAGAAATAGGGTTGCCTGCTGTGCCTACAGGTTTTCTCGATTGCATCCCTGAGCCTTGGACCACACATGTTGATCTTTTCCTGGGTTGTGGGCGTGGGTGTACGTGCTGGACGACTAGGTCGACGATGAAGTGTTTCCGGGATCTCCAGACTTTTGACATCCAAGTCAGCATGACCATCCCCAGTGTCACTGTAACCTTGGGCTACGTTAGCACTGTAGATTCCAAAGTAAACAACGAGAGTCGCAAGCTTCCCAAATGTCCCGAACTTAGCCATTCGTCACTTCTTCTTTTCTGGGAATATTAGTAGTTGACGTTATAATAAATAATATATTATGCAACAGTGTGGATATGTACTAGTAATGGGAACATCGCCCGACATGCACAGAGACCAACGTGTAAATCTTCATGTATATCCGTGTAACAAGAATTTAATTATCGATAATTTTAACTGATTTGATAGACAGGCTCTATTTTTAATGAAGAACGACCATTTAGGATTATAAGCCAACATATTAATATTTGGGGAAAACTGCTAAAAGTGATAAAGCAAAATTAGGCGAGTTTACATACTTTTCTTTTTGACCTATCAAAATAGTACTTTGAATTGACTGATAACTATCTTAAGTAGTTTCCCTGCAAAATTTAAAGTTAATAAAAGTTAATGGTAAAGTATTGCCACATTTTTTCTGTATACTATGCATGCAAAACAATTTACTTTTTTCTGTTAGAATCTCCACAAGATATACAAAACTTAAGAAACTCACACTCAGGTGCAAACACATTTTAACAAAACCAGAGATGTCGGATAGCTGACCACTTTTATTTAATGTATGTTTACTTATTATTTATAAAATATAAAATCAACATTTAATGTCTCTGTAGGGAAATGCAATGAAAATGTATCATTGCCCAAGGAGTTTAAGTTTAACGTTTAACCTTATGAAGTTGAATGTCAAGTCAATGATTGCATATACTTTAGCCATGTACTTACTACACATTCAGCAGATCATTTTTTTAAGTTGATTGAACCTTAATACAATTAATGGCATTGCCATAACCGCTAAAGCACCGGTGCCATTGGCAAATGAAACTTATAGACATAAATGCATTAATACTGCAATTCTGCAACAAACTGCATGTGCACAATCTTAAGAGCTGATGCCGTTTAACCGTTTTGCACATTCAGCAAAATCTTATTGCAAGTCCAGCAATTTCTGTCATTAACTTTTCAATTTAATTGCATGCCTCGTCTCAAAAGTCTAAAAACTATTAAGAATTATAAGGGGAAACAATGGAAACGTTAATTTGTATTATTATTATTATATTTATTAGGTTTAGGTACCACATTTTCATTTTGCCCCATTTTGCTGAATAAAGATCATAATATCATCGATATCGTACCGACTACCAAGAGCTTGTAAGCTGTGAATCTACAATACTCTCTTTCTGCTAGGTATATCGGTAATATGCAAGCATAGCATAGCAGTGCAGTGTTAAATGAAATGGTTCTTTAGGATGAGACACTCTTACTTTATTTTAGTATACTGAACAGAAACTTCAACTTGAGACTTTTTAAGTTTATCGTATCCACCATTGTCATCGCGTAGCGTATTGTTGTAGCAATGAGTGAGTTGGATTAGGATTGAAACTAGTATCTCTACTCTAAACACAATAATATTATAGATATAGTTTGCACGTTTGGTTTACGTAATTTTCCTAGTCCAAATAGCAAAGAATATAAAACATTATCAATCAAATGTAGAAAATGTGAACTGAAAAAAATCCTGTTAGCTCTGTTATTGTTATTTGTTTGTATGTACAGATTACAAATACATCCCCCGATACAGATATTAATAACTATTTACTTCAGACAATCAAATAATATACGTGCCCCGGGTAGATTTCACCATAACAGGATTCCTAAATTGTATAATTTTACTATTTTTCATGTTACTACGTTTTAATTTCCAAAAGTCTCAGACGGCAGATCAGACAAGACAGCCCTCCACATGGAATGTTTTCCATTTTGTTGTTTTTGTGTCCAATTAGACAGAAATTTTATGAGAATAGGAAGGATGGCTGTTTCATAATCCTATTAGTGCAATATCTAATAGCTTGTGCGTTGTAAGTAGTATTGTTCTTTTATAAAGCTAAGTTTTGGTATAATTATGGCATATTATAGTTAGGATTATGATGTATTATTTCAAGTTTAGTTTGAAGGGGAACAAAAAGTATTTTCGTAAAAGAAAAAAACAAGTTAGAAGATTTTGCTTAACTTCTTATACTTCTAAAAGAATATATTCGTTTCTGCTTTCTCTAATTTTTAACAATTGGACGTATGTACATACAAACATAACAGAAAAACAGTATGTTACTACCGCTATAGTTTGTGTTTAAATAATTCTACTTTTCAGTAATGTTACAAAAATTAAAAGAAAAACTTTTGCTCACCTTAACTTTGTAGCAATAACTCGGAAAATAGCTTTTGTAAAAGTAAAAGCAAGCGCAAGTGGTGGGATATTATGATTGTGGGATGAATGAGAATGGAATTGAAGTTCGTGTTCTTTTTTCGCCTGGAGATGTTGAGTAGTGAGCCCCACAGACGATTCTCCAGTCTGAGAAAAGTGTGTCCTCACTTTTGTTCACTTTCCTTTCAAGATGAATGATACACTAACATTACCGTGGATTCAGATGGATAATTGGATAATACAGTGACTACATATTTACTACATAGCTGTAATCATATTTATGTATGGTGTAGGCTGGATCCCGTTTCCTATCCAGACCAATTCATTTGTGCATAATACTATTTGATAGATATCTTGAACAAAGTACATACTTATTGCCCCATCACCCATAAATATATTTATGAAAGAAAGTTAGGTCTATAGTACTTTTCCCGTACAGTACCGTAAATAAAACAGTTCCCCAACAGAACAGACTTATAATGAATATCGGAGTATAAAAGAAGTGATTACAGGTATCATTACGATTTTAATACCATTTCAGACCATACACACTACCACAGTGGCAATCATTACAATAAGCGAGATAATATATCTGTAGAACAATATTTTGTTACGTAATGCTACAAGTTTTAATGATATGCTCATATAATGCACGTAAAGGTACGCAAAACACCGAAGACGCCGTGCCTACGACTGAATCGGGTTATTTATGCAATCTGCATTAAAATTTTATCGTGCCTCTGCACCAGTTTAATTGCTACACCATCATTTTCGAGTTTAAACTTTCTACTGAATCAACTTATGCTGAGCACGCATTTTAGTTACACGCGTAAGTCACATTCACCGCCTTAAACTTTTCAGTGCAATATTTTATTGCTAACAATAGTTTGTGCATAATTTTATTAATGACGATGTTCAGAGATGTGATATAAGAATTTACGAGGACATTCTCACACAACACCTAGGTAGACTCTATGTATACTCCAAATGAGATCATTCTTATGTATTATAATTGGCTTCACATAATACATAAGTTGTAAAAGCATAAATGTAATGAAATGATATGATTGTAATTTGATAAAGAAACAAAAATAAATACGTATACTACTCCAGATGAGATATATTGTAGAATTAAACTTACGGTATTCAATTTGCCATTTTTAGGTACAATGTCTACAAATTTCAGAGTATTAGCCGTAAAACCAGCAAAGCTGCAGTTAGCTGAATTTAGGAAATGGAAAAGAATAGAAAAGTATAGATTTGGCTACAATTTTGCGAATGTAATATGGACATCCTAAAAGTATATCCGACTTTTTACTTCAGTTTTTACTGCGGATGATAGAAGGATATCTTCATCAACATAATCACAATAAGTAACATAGTAACTTCCTAGAAATGTTCATATTCATCAAACTGATATCGCTGATTTCAGTTTAATTAAACCCTTTCTTTATTCTACCACAGTTTATCGCCTACTCATAAAAATTAATCGAACAAGATTCGTCTTCCTCCACAGGATAGAGTTCCCATTCAACACTATTGTTTACCAATCTGAAGTTAGATAATTGGCGAAGTTGGCGATCGTCAATCCCAGTAGAGGTGATGGACGGCGTACGGGACCGCTTGCGACAAAGGTGTTGCTATGGCGTATGAGAAACTGGAAACTCCCATTATTTTTTCTTGGGCAGATCTGGAGAATCATCTACAATATCGCGAAAGGGTCCAAGACTTTTATCAATTATCCTGCAGCAGCACCAGATTATCAGGATTTGCCATCGCAGACCGTAATTATGAAGAATATTCAGATATTGTATGTTTTTGCCAATTTCTAATTGCATCTTCTTCGTAATGACACGTTGACCAGGAGAAAGAATCCAATACATGCGTTTTTTCAGAGATGAGTCACCTGGAGCAGTTGCATGGTTTAGTGAGGATATCGTAGTGTAGTTCTCACAATTTGAGATTGAGACAAAATGTGAGACTGAATGTGAGACGAGCATGGAATATGCCTAGTACCTAGTAGTTACCTCAGATGCTGTAATTATATGTATAATATTTATAAGATGTTTATCTTTACAAAACCTAATTGCATAATATATGCATTTGAGATACGCTATTATTTTTAGTGTGATATAATATGGTGAAGCCTTCTTTTTATGGCACTTGCTGCATAATAAAATATAAGACATGTATTAATTTCATGAAGGATGATTTTAGCATTAACTGCAAGCACTTATTATGTCCACAATGCCCCCGCTTCATTAGTACACTAATCTAATCTATTACACTTTCGTAACTAAGTAACATTATTGCTATTTCGTATATTACTAATTGTAAGTTAACGCTACAACTAACAAGGCGGCGAATAATATCGAATTAGATATTGTTGGGAATGGGAAGATTGGATCATGTCATGTCTTGTCTGGTCTGACAAAGACGATGAGTAATAAGTGTTGTGACATTATTAAATCATAACGATTCTTTATGATATGATAGAGTCGCAAGTAATAAACGTGTTGAAGTAAAAAAATAAGTTCGTATCTGAAATCTGAACACAATGCAAATGGTGAGACTTTTACTGTATCATCTACTACCAACATAATAAACTACACTACATAGATACGCTAGCTATTGATTTCTCAACCTTGATGTTGCTCAGTTATACTTATTACTCATCAAATCATGTAGAGCAAAGCAAGCCAGTACAGTACAGTACAGTACAGTACAATCCCTAATAAAACCCGAATAAATTGCTTCTCATAAAATTCATTAGTAATCCTTCCAATGTAATGAAACCGGATCCGTATCTTGTAACATGAATGGGAAAACTGTTTTGCTTCTCGTCTGGAGTTTGTCATTCACATTGAAAATTGAAATTACAATATTGCTTTCATCAATAGAATAACATATCCAGCATATTTATAGCATTATTGGCATTTGGCTTGATATATACTTTATTTGTCGACTGTAAAGTAAACTACAGTATATGTAGTAAAGCTCTACTGCATACTTGTACCTATTAATGTAATGTAATTGTGAATATGACGCCAAAATGTTTTTATTGTTACGTATTAATGAACTTTTCCTTATCAATGTATTACAATGATACCCTACATACGTAAATATGTATTGCTTTAAAGGATAAATGGATTTTAAAGTTCAGGCAAGCAATAATTCAACAGTAAACATATTTATTACTCTCATGTTTTTCAATAAAAGATCGCGTTATGATAAATCGCATTCATGTATTTTGGTTCCCTATTATTTCTACAACTAGTTAGTGTCTCAAGCTCTTGGAAACTTATTGCTATTGAGAAGCTGGTGGCAGATTGCAAATACAGAAGTAAATATAATTGATTAAGGTTCTTATTTTATGCTCTAGATAAGCTTAGTTAAATAATTCCTCTAGAAAAAGTTAAACCGTTCCAAAAACAACAATTTGTTCTTGCAAACACTGTTCTGAAATCGAATATTATGATATATTAATGTGAACATAAATAGTAAAGAAAGGTTTTGCAAAATCAAACTTTGGTCATTGAGTTCAGATCGGACTCGACTGGAGATATCCAGCTTGCTCGAGTTCTGCGGGAGACTATAGTTGTGGCGTGGGATCTAGAATCTACTGTGTTGTGCATTTTTGACTGGCACTCAACCGCACGCGTGTTTTGATGTTACAAATAGTTACCTAATTAGCATTATTTTTTTGTAGAATTAATACAATAGACCTCTACAGCAGTCAAAATAAAGTTACGATGTCCGATATAGAGCTAGAGGACTTATTACACGAGAGTAAGCCTTGCATGTATTTATTGTTTAATATTATGTTTCCTATTATTACATTATTCAACATTATCATATTACCTATAGCGTTATGTTGATATATGGGTCAAAAAGTGCAATTCTCCCATTTCAAGTTATCTTTGAACGATATAATGCCATCAAAAATCACTTATAAGAATAATTTGTGCATTTCAGTCAATGTCATAATCACTCGAGCAGCAAAAGTAGCACATTGTCAAGAAGACCTGGATACGAAAATTGAATGTAGGTAATTGTTGTGTTTTGGTCATTGAAAATTGAAAGTTTTTGTGTTCGAAATTCAACTATAGTTTCATTCATTTAAGGTGGAATTCAAACCGCAAAAGGCTACTTGACAGGCGGTGAAGAGGTTTCTGTGGAACGGGATGCAATACAAAAATTATTGTGTGATTTGGCGGATGAAAAAGGCAAGTATAATATGTTAACTAAACAGATTCTTCGCAAACTAAATCCTTAATGGCATACTACTTATATCCACAAGTTGATCATATATATATATACGAATTTTGAACTTTATTTTCATTTGCAATATCAGGAGACCAGGGTGCGGAAATTGATGCAATGATTTGCCAAGCCACATCTATGGCTAAGCATTTGGAACAAGCTTTAGATAAACAAAAAATAGAGCTGGAAAAGCGAAAGCCTGGAAAAAGTATTGAAATTGAGGAAAGTATGCTATCCTATTACTTTCTTAATTCATTTTTCTACTTAGTAATAAATTATCGAAATCTCAAGTAAACGAAGCATATAGACAATATTGTTATAGTAATTCCAGTTGATTTGTTGATTCGCAATTTAATTTTTAGTGACATTTTGAAATAATTAACCATAATTTGACTAACGTTTTACTAATTTTAATTTAGGGATCAATAAAAATGCTGCAAACACAGATATGAAAAGAAAGAGGGAAACCAACACGAGGAAAGGAGCCGCTAAGGAGCAGAGACTGATCGAGTCGTAAAAGTTTGGAAAAGATATATTGCGTATTAACCTTCTTAAAATAATAATTTGTACAGATGGATAGTGTTGTAAAGTTGTTGCTTAGGCCAGGTAGTATTTTTTCACATGTGGACAAGCTAGAATAAGGATAGTCAAAAAAATCCGACAGTTAAAAGTTAAAAAAGATGCTCTCATTTTTCTTACAAACATACTAGTACATACAGGTGCATTGAATGAAAATAGTTAATATGAATGCTAAGTTAAGGATTGAGGATTGTAAACATAAAATTTCGATTGGCTTTTCGTCGATATAGCATCACAATCAAAAAGTTAAACTAATGATTCAACTAAAGATTTTCAAAATTCAGATCAATTTTTTCCAATTTTAGGAATTGTAGCAAGGATTGTAAATGGTAGTACTGTAGTAGTTAAGTAGTTAGCTTTTTGATTAATAACCTAATCTTCTTAATCTTAATATATGTAATCTTTAATGTACTGGTGTACTGTTCTGTACGAACTTCCAAGTGAAGTGTGCATGAGTCTAATACAGAAAGGTAAATTATCAATATAAATTTCTAAATGTAATGACACTTACTAAGGGTAGCCACCAAAAGAAGCAAATACATGTGTTTTCCTATTACATCAATTCATGGAGAACTCAATAAAAATTTAATCAATCCGAACGAATGAGACATCTAAATTACGCTTAGCTGTAAGGAAAGGAGACTTGATTTTGTTTTTTTGTGAATTTTAACTAAATGTTGTCAAAAAGTTTGTTTTAATAAAATAGAAAACATTTTTCAATAAAAATGTAATTATTAAGCACATGTATAATTTATTATTGTTTATATAAGTATATAATATTCGTATGTAGGGTTACATCGCTTCGCTTGTTCCACATATAATACAATTAAGAGGCAAGTAAACACGAGAATAAGTAACAGTGCACAATGCATAAAATGAGTAAAGGAGGAAAAACATAGGTACTCTCACATATTTACAGAAGAGAAGATAAACACGATTTAACACATTTGACATAATATTTGCAGCTATATATACTTGAGTTCATTGATATGAGTAGTGCGGGTACGCCGTAAGTAGATAGGAGGAACCACACATGCTCTGCGACGGAGTCATGCCCACATTAACATGTTGATGTAAAGGAACGGTGAGTTGTGATAAATGCGGATGGAGTTGAGCGTGGGCGCTGGGCGACGAAGAAAGTTGTGAGGAAACAGCGTTCGTCGCTTGCTGAGTGGAAGAAGTGGCTGTGACAGTCTGTTGGTTGTTTGTGACGACGCTGGCGGAAGAAGAACTGACGTTGCCGATGGCCGCTGCCGTCAGGAAATTATGTGTTGCCGAAGCGTAATGGTGATGTGGACTGGCTAAATGATGATGAGAGTGATGGACGTGGTGCTGATGGGCGGCAGCCACAGCTGCAGCGTGCTGGTGACTGAAGTGAGACATTTCAGACGCTGCATTATTCAAAATTGCTTGCGCGTTAGCTTGAGACACATTAACCAAGGCGCAAGAAGATTGTATATGAGTAACTGGAGACACTGATATAGTATCTGGGCCACCGTTGCAAGAAATATTTGAGGAGGAGGCAAGACCGTGGGGAAGTTGGTGGTGCAGGGACGAAGGTGTTGGATTATTATCAGCTGTCTGGATTGAATTCGATTGACAAATTGGACTTGGAGCAGAGATTTGTATGAGCGACATCGGGGTGGTAGATGAACTGCTGGAAGAGGAGGAAGAAGTAGAACAATTTGAGGAAGAACAGTTCCCTTCGACTAATTTACGATGGTTAGATATCGTGTTAGCTGAAGACACTACGGAAATGATGGATTGTATGTCGTGAGTAGAACAAGTGCTTGTGGCTACCCCGACATCCAGCTTTCTCCTGCTGGAGCGACGAAGACTGTTTTTCGAAGCATCATCCTCATCTCCTTCGATCTCCTCTTCCGAACCTTGTTGGCTACCCGAAGGTGCTTTTGTATCTGGCTTTAAGGAATCCGGAGGGTGCTTCCGCAAATGTTTCTTTAAAGCTAATTTTCGTACAAATATGCGAGGGCAATGCTGACATGCAAATGGTGGCGGTTTGTTTGTGGTAGTTTTGGATGTCATCATCTCGTCGAGAAGAAGTGTCACCGGGGTGTTATTTGTTCCTGTAGCAGAAGAAACAGAGCTGCTGCTCGATTTGGACGATTTCGACGGTTTGGTCGGTGCTGAACAAGTTGCAGATTGATTCAAATTTTGATCTAGATTAAGATTTTTTAGAGCTTCTGGGTGAAATTTTTTAATATGGGCTTTAAGGCTTTGTCTCTGGATAAAATATTTAGTACATAAAGGACAGAGGAGTGTTTGTCCAAGAGCTTTCGCCTCCTCGTGTCGAGCCATGTGCTTTTCCAGACGATCTTTCCCAGTTACGAATCGAAGACACTCTGGACACTGATGCTTGTTCCCCATCCCGTGTAGCTTCACGTGCTGTTTGAGAATATCAGGCCGAAGGAATTGCTTCTGACACATGGGACAGTTGTGAATCTCATCTGTGCCGTGAGATTTGAGATGATCGCTCAGTTTATCTCGGCGAGAGAATCTCTTCTGACAAATATCACAGACAAACATCTTCTCTTCTGAATGAACGTACATGTGTCGCATTAATTTATCCTTTCGAGCGAAACGCTTCCCACATTTTTCGCATTGCGAAAAGCGCTCAGTGGCATGAGATGCTTTATGATTTTCTAAGCGTCTCTGGATACTAAAGCCTTTGCCGCAAATTCCACAGGTGAACGGTTTCCCTCCTTTCTTTTTTGTTTTTTTCTTGCCTTTTATATTTATAGATTTATCTTTGAAGGACTCACTTTTGGCATTCACTCGGTCGAATCGTCGTCGCTTGCTATTTTTCTCACTAACGCGATTTGAAATCGAAACTCCTGTAAGCAATTTCTTGGCATCTTGAGAGTTCTCCTCGTCCTCTTCCACACATTGGATTTCTACCTCACAGTCGTACTCGTTCTCATCTTGACTGTTCTCATTTTCATTTTCGTCCTCGTATTCATCTTCTTCCTCGTCCTCTTCATCTTCATCTTGAAAGAGCTGCGGCTGTAGTCTCACATAAGACGCACTAGAATTCTCGCATTTCCTATTTATATCCGAATTACTACTAGAACCTATTGCAAAATTAACCTTTTGTTTAACACTAGTGTTCCCCTTGGTTGAGGTGACAATTTGCAATTCCGCGAATTCCTCCTCATCCTCCTCTTCTTCTTCCTCACTAGAATTTTCACGGAGCAATAACGTTCTATTACCAGCATTGTCTTCTTCTATATCACTTGCAGTAACACTGTCCTCGAAAAAGTCTTCTTCACTTTCCGTATCCTCTTGTGTGTCTGAATGTTTACTTCCCCCGGGCACAAGGACTGCTGATTTTTTTTCGGGTCCTGAATTATTATCAAACACCGAAATAAAAGATAGTTTCCTCTCGCGACTTTTCAATGTCTCAACGCTCAAAGTACAAGAATGTTTAGTTAATCGTTTCTCATCGGCAAATTGGGCTTCGCACTGTAAACACCTGTAAGGGTTCCCCGAATGGTGCACTTCGTCTAAATGGGATTTGAGCATTTTCTTTAAATGAAATGAGCGGTTACAGACTGGGCAAGAATATTTTGGCGTTGTCGAAAATGAGGATGCGGTGGAAGTGTTGGTATTTGTATTAGGATTCTCCATTTCATATTCCCCAACATTGTTTGTCATTTCTGGGCCAGGGACACAATTGTTATCTTTATCAGATACCACAACTTCAACTACTACCATTTGAGGTTCATCCTCACACTCTCCATCTTCTAATCCTATGCATTGTTGCTGCTGCTGTCGAGAACTAAGGTCCACACTGTTTGATGAGGAGTCCTCACTTATCCCTACACTGTCAGGTGCTGAAAGATCCATTTCTAAGGGAACTATTGATTGAACGGATTGAATTTGCTGAGGAGCTTGATTTGGATTCAGACTTACAACGTCAGTGGCCATGCAACTATGCCTTTCTAACAGATCGTGAGACAGGATTCCGCTATTTGAGTGATCTACGGGCTGCTCACTTGGTTCCTGTGGATGATTGTGCGGTTGTTGCAAAGCGGCCGCTTGGAGCTGATGTTGGTGTTGATGTTGTGAATTTAATTTCATCGCAGTTACAATCCCGCGGTCACTTCCATGTTCAGTTCCGTCAGATCTCTTTAACTCGTCTTCAGACTCAAAATCGTCCCACCAAGCTGATTCCTCCGTATTAGGCTGCTGGTGCATTTCATGAGGGTGTTGTTGGTGATTTGGGTGCTGATGATGTTTGCTAGCAACTATCACAGCTGACAATGGGTCCATATGATCTTCCATTGGATGGCTCATCATTCTCTTCCCATTGTTAGGGCCTTCAGGAGGCTGGGAATTTATGTATGATGTAATTGGCATAGGATGACTCGTTTTCTGAGGTTCGGGGGGAGCAGGTGGTGCCTTCATTTCTGCAATTAAAAAATTACAAAATTACGTAAGAAATTTTTATGAATTTATAAATACAAATATATCTTAGGCGAATTATTAACGGTTTAATAATTAAGCGCATACCGCAATTACTTTTACTTTGGCACAAATACTTTCCCGCAATTGGACAAGAATTATACTTATTTACTAACATTAAAAAAATGTCCATTAAACAATAATTGACTGACAAAATCCCACTTTTTTTTTTTACTTTTCCTCCCACTTTTAATAACATTGGCTTTATAAATATAGTTTTAACCTTCTTTATAGCAAATTTCTTCTATATGCAATTTCTAGGTAAGATTGTACCAAAGCAAGTATTTTGGGGATGTATTTAGTATAATCGATTATTAAAATATCCAACACGTACCTAAAGGATTACTATTGATAGGAATATGGTCCGGATAAAGCTCGACTATAAGGCAGTCTTCAAATGTAAATAGAACTCCTTTGACACTGTGACGATGAGCCTCCTTTTGCCGCTGACTATTTTGAGCATCAGGGTTCCTCAGACGACAAATAGCGCAGCCCATCAAATTATTATTCTTGGACAAATCTGCCTCGGCACAAGAAGAAAATCCATTATTATGAAAGCCACCATTCATGCCCCCAAAAGAGTTTCTCAGCTGCTTTAAATGAAGAACAACGCGACCCTCATAATACATTTTCCCCTGAACGGTATATCCCAAATTGGGATCAGAATTGGCTTGAGAATTATTGTCATTCGGTTGGGGGATGGAGTTATTAGAAAATGTGTTTGGCGGTTGTTGTACAGGAAGTGAGAGGGGATTGGCTATCATTGGATTTCCGGATAAATTGTGAGGATGTGAGTGCGGAAGTT
This sequence comes from Tomocerus mixtus, assembly GCA_034694165.1. NCBI lineage: Eukaryota > Metazoa > Arthropoda > Collembola > Entomobryomorpha > Tomoceridae > Tomocerus > Tomocerus mixtus. Next base: position 33,024 of record JAQFYC010000500.1, read on the forward strand.
GCTGCGGGGGGAGTGGATGGCCAAGGGAAGGGTTCGTTGCATTGTGGGTATGTGCATGAGTCATCGGGTTGTTGACTAGAGCGGATTTCTGATGTTGGCACTGCTCTTGGCTCATCGTAGCTATCATAGGGCCTTGTTGTTGCATTGGGTCGCCTTGAAGAGAATTTACTTGCAAAGGATCTTGTTGACATTGAACTAGACCGTCGTTGTCGATGGGGTGGGACATTGTTACAGGTTGGCCGTGCTGTTGCTCATGAACTATGGACATGGGCACTGTAACTTCGTCTTCTCCATCTTCGTCGTCCTCCTCATCTTCATCCGACGCTTCGTCAGTCTCTTCCAATACTAAACATAAATTACGACATTGTTTTTATAAAATAACGACACAAATGCGTGAACTAATATAAATTGATGGACGAATCATCCAATAAATATTTATCTTTAAACAAATTGAGCCAATATTCATTTAAAATAACTTATTTCCTTACCATCACTATTGTCTAAAGCCATGGGCTGAGAAATGGAATGGGCGTCTGGATCATTTTGTTCAGAAGGACCTGCCGAGCTGTCAACGGACACTTGACCCCCTTCTACCATGGAATGCGTAGGAATTGATACATTTAAAGCCCCTTGGGGTGGGCCTAAGTGAGCCGTTGATAAACAAACAGGGGACTGTGAAAAGCGTTGCCGGAAATGCGGTGGTAACATATGATTCCCCCCGAACATCAAATGAGATTCTGGAGCGTTCATGCCATTCAGAAGACATTCGACAGGCACGGGCACTGGCCACACTTCTGCTGTATTCCAATTTCCTTCCATGACTCGCGGGTGATGATCTGTCATTCTATTGAAAAATACAAACATCATACTTTACTAATTGTCGCATAAATAACAAAAGCATTTACACAACTATTACAAACATTTCTTTTGTTTATCTTCAATTATTTGGCTTCCTTTCAAACAATGTTAATCCTCTCAACATAAATCACTCACCATAAACATCACCTGCCCAAATAAAAGCTCTAATGTTACATTCTATTGTCATTACAAACATTTCAAACTCTTTCTTATATCAAAACACAGCAAAACTATTTGCACTGAAGCAATACAAATGACATTACAGATAGCACATTGTATAACAAGAGCCAATCTGTAAACAAAAACAAAACTTTTATGTTCTCAAATACAAATAGGATAAAGCATTCCTTATTTTAAAAAAATCAACGTGCAGATAATTATCTAAACTGTCAAATTAGAGTTTGTATACAACTTTATTAAATTAAAATTGTTTTACCACAGTAATATTTAAATTTCTTACCCAAATTAAGCTGAAAGACTGTAAGTATTATCTCTATAAGAAATACGAGTGAAGACTCTCCGTTTAAGTCCATTTGGTATCTAAAAATATTTTAATTTAACGAGAGACAGAAAAATTAGGACATTTTTGTATTTGAATTAAATTATCATCAAATAGAAATTTCAACAATGTTTACCTTTAAAAATAAAATGAAAACGAAGATTCTTGGTTCTTTCCTATATTTAGGTAGGTACTTATTATTATGAGGTTCTTGTACGACTAGGATACTCAATTCTAGTGATACAAGTCCTACCACTGCTACTAGGTATGTAGATTTTGTTTGTGAATCATCTGGCTCTATTCCTTAGTATCCTAGAGAACTGAATCTGAAATATCGTACCGGAGGAGTTGAAAGTTGAAATCGAAAGTACAGCTAGAGCTTGCGATGTCGGTTGCATCTTCATCTCTGACAGGGAATACATGGAAAAATACATCTTCACGCTACACACATCAAACCGTCCAGTTAAACTATATCATCTTCATCTTTCTCTACAGATATTAGATATACACATACATGTACACTACATATTATTATGTAACATGTGCAACTCTACATATAGACACACAACATCACATAAGCTATAGGTCTATGCAAAATTGTTCTCAGGGAAGGGTGAACTAAAATTTACCACAAAAACGGTTCGCGCGCAGTAAGTAAGTAGAAAGATAAAATAAATTGCTCCTTTGTCTATCAACACTTACGAATTGTCTTAAATCTTAACTGTCTTAACTCCTACACCTATGACAAAATATTCTTCTCCACATGCTTGTGAATGTGCTTGTGTAGTACATTTCGATCAATTTACATAAAAGATATGTCAATGTTGTATAAATACCCAGATATGCTAGCAGGTAGCTAGACTCTGTCTACATACGACATACGCATACTATCAGTCAACTTCTATACTAGATACACATTATGCTAATGTTGTTTACCTATGCATTAGATATACAGTATACCGTACACATGTTACGAAAAGGATTATTTTATACATACCAAACTGAACTAGCTTCAGATGCTAGCTGTCTACTAGCCTTTGCGTTGGCATAATAGCTGTCCCTCCACAGCTCCTGTATTACTTTCTTAAATGCTGTAATAACGGTCTTGTACTGCTCAAACATTTTATAACAAAGTCCAGGAAGCACTGTAAATTAAAACAAACAGTAAATATAATTATCATAGCACGATTCCTTTAATTAGATATATCTTCCCAAGACTTATTAGCAACCCGATCAGTACTTAGCATACCCTTTCTTTCACAAGCTTTTATTCCTGAATCTAGCGTAGTCCTCCTGTTAAACAAATCAGAACATATTAATAACACATTTAATGCAAACATAATAACAATATGGCACGACAGTGAAAGAACAATCACCTTTAACGGTTAGGTATACATATTATTCATTAATTACGCAAGCAGAACGTGTAAAATGTATTGACAGAGAAAATTTCGTAGAATGGAAGGCCAATAGTAGTTTTGGAATATTTAAAGAACACTTGACAATGCTTTGTCTAATTAAGGCAATTAATTTATATGCATTATGATATAAATAAAGTAAAGCATAAATCCAATATCTACAAAGTAGCATAATTACCAGAATCTGAGCAGGCATATTCTTGCAGGCAGGTCAGATCTACTTGAGACATTTTGCGATTTCTGGACTTCTGGACTGGACCCAATGTCAATTTTCATGAAAAGTTGCAATGCAAGTCAAGGTATTCCATATATTCTAACCTGTAATCTATATATTCTTCACTATTAAAAGATTCCATAAGATGTATGTCATAATATATATAGTGTGTAAAGTTAATTATACGACTTAGATACATACCGGCGAGAAAAATGTGGACAGTCATCATGTGCCACCGTGCATAGAAAACAAACGTTTGGTTGTTTACTTACTTACTGCCTTTCCAATTCCATGTTGAAGCGATACAACGAAAAGGTCTTGGATTGAGTAGATGGATTAAGCAGCGGGAGTCAGGCAAGCCGAGTGTGTTTAAATTCTACATAAGCAGTCGAAACGGGTTAGTTACGTTACGGGTATGGAGAAACTGACAACAGTGGCAGGAAGAAAAAAACAACTAAACCGCTTACAGTATTCTGTCACCAAATACAAATAGGAACAATATCTTTTACTGACAGACTAACAACGGTGTTATTTATTGTTATATTTTTTATTTACCTGTTGATATCATCCGGTTTTTATTTGTTGGTGTTTAAGTTTTGTTTTGGGTTTTCAATATTAGATTTTGTTTTTTTCTGCCGTTGGGACATTTCTCTCATTTTGAAGCTCTAGAGGTAATTGAATAAAGTAAAATTATTTTTGGTAGCAATATATTTATAAATGTAAAAATGTTACTTAAGTTTGGTCGTAGAATATGTACCCATTACAACCTCGTAATTTCTTTGTGTAGTTTTTAAAAGCTTTGGAAATTTCCAATTATGACGGATACTAATTTGGCAGAAGAGGAATCCGAGGAAGAGGTTCTTCTTAAAAATGACGAGAAAAGTCTTCTAGAAAGGATACAGGCATTCTTGAAACTTGTTATTATATTAAGCAGTTATGCATTCGCATTTATTTCACTGGCTCAGTGGGGTATGTGGATTTCGGACATCTCGGACGTAGACCCGTCAACTCGAATTAATCTGAGTGGTAAACAAAACAAAATTTATTTAAAACATAACTGCAGAATGGTTATAATTACAACATTAAAAGCTAAAGCATTTTCCTATTCCAATAGACTGGGTCAAAGAAGTTTATGATGGTCGTGTGCCTTGGAATACTACACCTAAAAATTTGCTAATAAATGCTGGACTCCTGTTGACATTTCTGATTCAACACAGTCTAATGAGCGAAAGAGTTCTCTCTGGAACTAAATATTGGGATTGGTTTCACCACCATTGGAAAATTGACAAAGCAATTTACAATACAATGACAGGGCTTGCACTTCAGGTAAAAATATTTAGCAACATATTAGGCATTGAAATAGCATTTGCTTTAAAATATAGTGGTTATAAAAATATATTTAAATAGGCTATTGTTCGCTACTGGGTTCCAACATCAGTGTCCGTTTGGTCCCTTGCATTTATCACGGACTATTTTAAGTATGTCCACGTATTGGCTTGGGCATCCTTTTATGGAACAAATCTGATGCTCGACCTTCCAGATCTAATTGGTTTAAATCAGGTATGTAATTAAAAACTTTATATTTTAATAGAAATAGGAAATTCATAACTTCAGCAATATTAAGCCTGAATAATAATATTTTAATTCTGTTAAACTTTCAATTCGCAGGTGGTTATCAGCAGCCCTACAATAACTGTAAAATCTCCCGAGCTTCGAAAACTTTACAGGACCCAGAGACACATGGGGCTACTTCCATTTTCAATTATTCTCCTGGTATATCCCTACATGAGGTATGAAAAACATCTTGCAAATATTTAATTATGTTGAAATGCATATGAATTGAGGAATTCAGTAAAATTGTCACAGTGTTTTTTGATGTACATAATTGAATAATGATGGATAATTTTATTTTTGCCAGTTTTGACAGATTTTTGCTCACGATAACGAGCATAACTTACATGTACTTTTGCTGGAGGTCGGATGACGGTTACCAGTACGCCAGTGAAATGAAAAGGGTCAAAAAGCAGCGGGTTGACTAAAGTACATATATTTTCTGCAAGTGCAATTTTACCACGTGTCCCTCCAAAATCTATATCAAAAGAATAAAAAACAAATTATTAGTTATTAGCAATGTTTTCAACAGAAAGTACAATTTTAAACCAGTTTACTTAAATTACAGATCGTCATGTATGTAATGTATTCTGTAACGACATTACCTAATACTTGTTTAAGTTTAACTTAACTAATGGCAACTCAAACCAAGATATCAAAACTTCCTATAATTCTTACAGAACATTACTTATCGAAAAAATTCTAATCTTCCACGACAAGATTAGTAAAATGTACTCTTTAAGCATAATATTTTTCCTTTTGATTTCTTTTGTTCCGTCTTGGACAAACTGTATTTGTTTGTTTGTGTACAAACTGTTAAATCTGTTACGTCTTAGTAAATAGTTACCATTTATATTTACAGATAATTGCTAATTACTTAAGATTGACTTTTTACAAATTTTTAATGTTATTAACTTATCATGGAGTATCGTTATTCTTCCTAGATTTTTGTGAATTAACTTTACGAAACCATTTTCAATTACCAAGCGTGTAAAATAATCGAGCTTTATAAATCAGCGCCTTTGGGAATCATTCCTATTTAGGGACAAATTATTTCCATTGTAATTACTAATTATACATTCTTTCTTTAGTATCCTCAAGTGAAGAAAGTAAGAAATGAAAACACTAAAATACCCTCTTTGTTGACTATGATCTCTTATAAGCCATACTAATTTTTTAATGAATCATTATTGAGTTTGTCAAGCAATAATATATGTTGCAGTCAATGGACTAACCTCTATAAAATGTTTTTCTTGTTTTGCCATATTATACATAATTCTAGACGTCTAGCCAATAAAGTATTTACATTTAAACTAACAAGAATAACATTATACCTTGTTTTATGTAATAGTAAATAGATATTACACCTATCAGTATTAAAATGACATACTCTTGTTACCCGTCAATGCAAATAGTAAGCCTTTAGGATTATGTACACTAAACTTTACCTAACCGTAACAAAATAATACAAAGTTTACATATACAGCATTTTCGGGATTTTTGTTATGAATATGCATAGTACTTAAGTAAAGCACTTCACGTCTTTCTATGTAAAAGCGCCACACACATAATATTATTGTTACCTATTACCTATCAGTTATTAATTTGCTTATTATTACTACGTTTCATTTTAATGTGAGTTTAACGTATGTTATTATCTTCCCTATTATACTAACAAAATATTTATTCTGTAAAACCATTTTGTGAAAATAAAATATAATGCTATTTCATACGATTTGTTCACTTCAATTGCCACACCATGTAACAAACAGGAAATTGCCAGTGATTTAGTACACCACACCTAATAAAGTCATAAGCAAATCACATACATACAATTACATTAAGTCCAGTATACATTTTGGAGTGTAGTTCTTGAACTACGTTTTCTAGGTATGGATACATACGACATACCTAAATATACAAAAGTTTCAAAACCAATTGTAATGATTTTGCTTTAGGGGTACTTATTTGATACTAAAAATATGCATTTTGAAAACATTCATCTGATGCAATAGCTTGCTACATAATCAATGAATTTCAGAAAATATTTACTGTATCTAAGGCTTAAAGTAACATCTAATTTACACTTTACAGTCCTTTATACAAGTATCATGATGACGCACATCCCAGCGCCAGCGTCTCCTTTTTGTTCACCCTAGACCAAAAAAGCAAGAACTGTGAACTCCATATCATGAGTCACAAGAACCGATGTTTATTGCATTTATTGTTATGTGCCTTACTTTAGGAGATTACGTCTTGCTCGTGGATGTGGCCAAGTCAAGTCAGAGAATCCTAAGGGCTCATTATAATTTATTTCATGTATCATACGTTTTAAGAGAAGACCCTGACCATGTGGCCCCCTACAATGACCTTGCTTTGCTTTTCTGTGCCTTATCCTTATCACCCTGTGGTCTGGTCTGGTCACTCTACTCTACTCGACAAAACGTAATATTGGTGTTCTACAATGTTATTATTGTACTCTAGATAGATTGTCCCTTAGCCAGTGCCTTCCCTACAACTTTCTGCTTAACAGAAGGTAAGGCAAGGCATTTATTGACATTTCGTCAGAAGGTGAGGTGAGCAACAAAACATAAATCCCATGAAGAGATGATGCTTTGGAAGCTGAACTCACTGATATGTACTATATAAAAGAAGTGAAAAGAAAGTTTTTCTGAAGCGCTTGCGTTGCGTGCTGCTGTTTTGTTCTGCTCTGTTCTGATCTATCTTTGTTGTAGATTGTAGCCCACCTTCTTAATGCAGTAGTAAAGAGTACAGAGATGCAGATACATAAATACTGAAACTATATCTGTAACAAAAACCAAAAACTTAATTGTACAATGCATACATTTTACATTGTAGTGTACCCTCTTTTATACACGTACAGCTTATACAGCAGATTGAGGTACCTTTTGGTTTTGGATTGGATGCTGTAAAGAGTAATGAGTAAGGGAACTTTATAATATATTAAAGAACAACTACAAATATTATTCTTAGGTACATACATGTACAGTACATTACACAGCACATGTATTTGTACTTCATTCCTAGAGGTACTCTTAATATTTTGGCTAGCTACGCTATAATCAAACTATGATATGAAGCATCCGAACCGAACTACCAGCACCAGACCAGACCAACAATCAGGCAGGTGTCGTATATTAGTGTATAGGTAGATTATGCTCTACACTTACAGATCTCTTCAATAAAATAGTACTACTATTCTAATCTTTGTACTTTGTACAGAGGTAGAAATAATATTTCAGAGCGTAGTTAGTAGAAAACGGATATACCTTTGTAAAAGATGCAGATGCCAGAACAGAGTAAGTGAGCAGCATTGTATTCTACTAGGGTACATTTAGATATGGTACTAAAGCAAGTGGCAAAGTACCTTATAGCGCTAAGCATACATGTCTGCGTCAGAAATGGTTATGGAAATCATGGCAAATAGTTTATATTATATGAATTTCATTACAATTAAATTGTTTTTGGGAATTTAAATATGTGCTAAGACACACAGGAGATTTCTGCTGGCAGTCAGTCAACAAAATTACATTTAAATACAATATATTCTTAATAAATTAATTAATGTAGACACTTTTAAAGTAACGTCATCAATATGACCAACTCCTCTAAAAATTATTCCTCTACAGCGGGCAAATGGGCTAGCAATCAATGATCTTATGTAAATGCTCGATTAGGTGTTAAGCATTCTGTCTCCTTTTGAGAGGTTGTTATTAGAGCATTTGCCTTCCATAGAGAAATGGTTGTTAGAACAATACTACCGAATATAATAACATTCTGTCTTTGGAGTAAGGTAACGCTTACGCTATAGATTTACGACGTATTGTTATGTAATCTAAAAAGGGTTTTGATAAGCAAAATCCGATTGGCCACACTGACTCTGACATACATACTACATACGGGAGATACGTTCATGGAAGGGAATACATTGTATGTACGCAGATCTATATTAAAGCAACTTTACCACAAGCTATCACATCACGAATGCACACAGCACCACTTACTCTGAGCAGTTTCATTGCTATTGCTATACATTTTACGCTGTTCGTACATTCAGCCCAAAAATATAGAAAGATAAGGAGAAGTCTAGAGCCATACAGAGTACAAAGCAAAAGTTGGGAGGTAAAATACTTTACCTTAGTTATCTTTGCTTTATACTTATACTACATACTCTACACCATCTTTTTAGATAGGTACCTATGTGTCTATCGTAGTGTAATACTACTACAAATAGCATATGTAATATATAGTAATGTTCTAAAGTCTTCTTTCTGTATTCTGTATACATACATAATACTACTACTACTACTACTACTGCTACACATTATAATCTTCAGAGTACAACAACATATCCACAAACTGACACGAAACAACAGATTGGGAATGAAAGGGAAGATAGATTCATAATATTCATAAGACTGAGTCTCTCTCTACTCTCTATCCTCATCACAACGACGACACGAACAATTCATCGCCAGTTTTCCAATGTGAGGTTTCCCCAATCCCTATCGCCAAATACTTTTTATCCGCTCTGTCTGCCTCTCTATAGTTGTCCACTTAAATACATTACAAATTCCTCGTTACCTAACTAACCCATTTAAAAATGGAAATTTTTTACTGAATTGGAATTAATATAAAGAAATTAAAAGAATAGTTTACACACTACACGTTTTTGAACCGATAGTTCACAGTTTAAGCTAAGCGAAGTCTTTAGTGTGTAGGATGTAAGAACAATTGCGGAATATTGATTATCGTATTATACTTAAACGTGTGATCAGGATATACACTTTCCACATGGTTGTGCAAATAGTAAAAGGTACATATCAAATTTAAGTACGTAATTAATGTCAAAAAGAACAACAAATAGTAATAAATCCTTACCATAGTTTAAAGATCTAATTCAGAGTGCTACTGCAATAAATCTACTGCATATTACTTTAACAACCACTATGCAGTACATTACAGTGCACTCGAAAGGAGGAAATCCCTAGATCAATTCAGATTTTTAGCTCATCATCAGTACATATTAAAAATTGTAATGTGTTCGACACAAAAGAAGAGTGATTAACTTAAATACGCATAAATCAAGAGTACTCTGTATTCATTCATAAAAAGGGATCGTGTATTATGTGTAAAGACGAAGTCTACATTTCAATTAAATATTTACAATGACAAAATAAGGAAACCAAATTTTTTTTTAAATGTTTGCTGATATTATGTATGAATATTTAACTCTTAAGCGTGTCATAATAATCATTTTCATCGATTAAAATGTAATATTACAAAGTTGTATATTGAATCATAAATTTTTACCTAACAATTAAGAGAGGCGCAATAAAAGCTAAAAGTTGTAGTACTTAACGTAATCAAATTCTATTTCTTTCAGTCTAATTGAACGAATTGAAAATAATAATTGTTTGTTTGAATAATTTAATAGATTGAAAATAGATCATCGAGTGAAAAAGTAGAACCTGTACTGAAACTGATACTATATACTGAAAACAATTGCGATCACACCAATTACACATCGTTATTGTTACATTCACTAATAAAATGTGTAATGTAAACAAATAAATGGGTGGCCTGGAAGCCTGAAGAAGAAACTTAATAAGTAAGTTAATCTTGTTTCTATAAAAGTTACAATTGGTGGAATGAATTAAAAAATATTATCCTTTCTTATTTCTTTGACTCATTGATATCTGTTATTCAAGTAATTACGTATATCTATATGTAACATTCAATCCTATATCTATTTCCTTACTTCCTTACAGAATTCTTGGTGGATTAAGCTCTACTACTATCGTCAACAAATAATACTCCTAAATAACTGAATAACTTTCAAAATGCTCTGAATTAGTGGATACATAAATAATTACAAATTTAAGGACACACACACATCGGATAGTGTAGTGAAGTGATGTGGGTAAAATTGATTATTTTATTATAATTAAACACATACCTTATTGTTCAAGAGTCGGAACACAAAAGTGTTAGTGCGAATGTATATTCCAATTGGAAAACTTGAGCAGCTGCAGAAAATCGATGGCCAAACGTGGATGTGATGCTCCTCAAGATATCGTTCGTCAGGGGTATCTGGCCAAACGATCTCAAAATATCAAGCGGTTCACGCCCGTGTCTTACAATTTACGCTGGTTCTGCTTAACAAAAAATAATCTTTCATATTTCAACTCTGACGGAGAGGTAAGTAATTTTAATATTTTTGGCTTACAATTAAGTTATTGGATAATTACCGTTAAGTTGAAAGATCCCGATGTAAAAAGGCAGCTTCGGTTGGAAACAATCCTGATCAATGTTAGTTAAAGGTGTTTCAATAGTGACCAAAGGACAACTCCTTCCTGCAATCTACAGCGAGGAGGGGAAAATTAAATATTAAAAATCACAATGTTCATAATAACAACGGTATGCGACACATTATTGATTGAATGTAGATAGTATCCAAATTAATGGTGAAATGATGTGGTTATGGTTAGTCTGCGAAGTTTTCATAACTAACATTAAACATTATTATTGTTGGTTTTACTTTTTTTTAAAGATGTTCATCTTAGTTATTATTCAATCATTGATATTTATGACAAAACTAATCTAGTAGAAAATTATGCAGGAATAATTTGTATGATTGGTAATTTACCTTACCTTTAAGTCTGGCGTTCTTGCGTTACATTTACATTATAATGTTGTTGGCTGCTGATTGTACTGGCTGGTCACCAAATAAATAGACAGTTGTCGTCCGTGTAGTACTTTGGTCAATTTTAATTTCTCCGTGACTTGAATGATAGTACGGATAACACTAGACACTAGACACTAGAATAATTTAAAATTAACACACAAGTATGATAAAATTAATCTGTGGTACTGGTAATAAGAAATGCAAATGTGAAATGACAATTAGCTTTTTATAGACAAATACCAGCAGGTAACTGACTGATGACCTGACTGATGACACGAATTAAAGGGTACATATCATCAGTTAGGACATTTGACTCGACTCAGTTCACACTGCACACGTTTTAGCGAAAATGAAAAACATTAAACATGAATCTTCAATCTTTGATTGTTGTTATTACATTATAATGTACATGACCAAAGACAACAGAGATGACAGACAACAGATACATTACAGACTTATTAATAGACAAATATGATTTAAATAGTAAATTATTATAAATATGAAATAAATTATAAAGATTTGGCTTACCAGCTTACCACAATACCGCTAAACCAACATAGCCGGCGCAACTCCGCTTCTATTATTGTCATTGTCATCAATAAATCTGGAAACAGACGAAATCAAAAGTTAAATCAAAAGTCAAATCACTCACAATCAACAATCGCAATCTCGCTGATCAAAGACACTCACACAAGACACGACCACGACACACACAACATACGAGGGAGTTCTCACAACTCATCAGCCTCTGTATGTTCTAGTAAGCTAGTGGACGGAACTTTTAAATGCATTGCATTTATTTGACATTATCTAAGGTACTAAGAGCTTCTTAACTTTAAAAACCAAAGTTGTGGTCATTAGAATTTGAAAATAAAATGGTCTATGGATTTGGATAAAATTGAGCTGTATGGAACTGAATGTTGCGGTGGAGTGAACACTATACCATCTGCGACTCTGAACCCCAACGAGTCATCCCCACAACCCCCAGTAACAATTTGAGCCAAAAATCAGTTTAACTTTGTTTGCGAACTTTCTTATTGAATTTACAACAGATAATCTCTATACTGCTCAACTTTATCCAAATCACGAGTCACAATCACATGATTACAACTATTTTTCTGAACTCCCTCGTACTAATATTACCACAATATCTGCATATTATGATAACACCAAAACTACGATAATAATATGCTAATAGCGCCAGGTTATAGTATACAATATACAATGCTATTGTCTCAAACAATTGTTCCGTAATAATATTTTTAGCTTTAATTGATCTTGAATACTCTTAAGTATTCTTACTTTGCATACCTTGTTATTTGTGGTATATAAAATATTTCCAGATTCATAAAAAGAGTATGCCTCAGACAGAGTATGTTATGTAAGTCATTTTCTATTTTGAGTACGCGTTGTTAAGGTTAAAAGTTCATTCCCATTCTTATTGACCTTGTTTTCATTCGATCTACAGTCATTTTGAGCTACCTATTTGCATTTTATACAATATTTCCAGTTATAGCAATAAGTAATGTATACATAGAGTACACAGAGGTATCTTAGCCATCATCAACATTAAATCAACAATCAGGGCAGACATTCTCGGAATAAACATAACGAGAAAAGTTCATGACCAAGGAGGGCTGGTATTTTGGCACCAGGCATTTCTTTGTAATGAATTAGAGGGATTTATGCATGCACAATCAGAATCACAGTCATAAGAGGGAAAAGATGCACAAGTTTTCATGTTATTCGAACAGAACCGTTTATTTAAGCAAAAGAGGCTATTCCCCGTTGACTACTCCTATTGTGCAACAATACGACATTGTATTGTAATATTATAGCTCAGGACAATTAGATTGCGTCTTCACAGTTACGTGTTATTACAACTTATTACTACTTAGCTGACTAAGTAAATATATTTTCGAAGAACTGGTAGCTTTGCCTGGCTTGTCGTGCCGAGCTACTTGGTGAGATCCACATAATAATTTTACATCAACAATTGTAAATTGCATTTTATGAGGAGGACAATCCTGTTCTCCTCATAAAGTACCCAGTCCTCTGTATAATATTAATATTCATAATTTTATAAGCCTACTCCACCTAAATAGTCTTACTGCTCACCATTGCTAAATACATTCACTTGCTTATAACGATGCCCATGCTTTCTGAACTTAATTTACAGGAAAATATTTTGGAACCCTTAACAATTACAAAATTCTTCCTTTTATGAATTACAGCTCATTCATATATTATGTACACTTACAGACAGGATCTTTGTAGTACATTAGTGTGTTAAATATGCCTATCTTCATATAAACATTATTAATTTAATTACCTATAAGTACATGCATGTTATGCATGTTATAGTGGGTAAGGTATATGTACTTGGTATTTTCGTCATACTGATCTGATGAGCTATACATGATTTCATCTTCTAAGCCCCTACAATAAAATGGTCCATATAATTCAAATGTAATACATTATCTTTTGTTTGTCAATTAGTCGATCAGTTTATATCATAAAAGCCCTGTACATATCATGGAAGAAATATTTTTAAGTAAAAAGTGGTTTTTGGATTTAGTCTTTGAGTTAAGCTGTAAAAGGTATTTTCACCATTTAGCTTTAGCATCCAAGATAACTGTATATACACGTAATTGTTATCTATGTATTTCCAGACTAGAAAAATCATTGTATTTAAACTTTAAACCTAGAAAAGTGAATTGTTTCTAAATAAGTATATTAAAAGTTCTGCATAATATGAGGGTGTTGTAGCAATAAACCATGTTATTTGGTCATGCTCTTATATTTTAAAGTATTTCATAACGTCAACGTTCACCATTAAAAAGATTAATGTGAGATTGTATGACATGTACAAATAGAAATTCCTCTTATATGTACTTAAATAAGAGCAGAATTCTTAAAAGGTAGTGTGGGTAGTATTGAAAAGTGATTCCGTCTCATCTTCACAGAAAACTGCTTCATATTTACTAGCAGTCTTAAGATTCTATTTACCAACAGTACATGGATTGTCAAAGTCATCTTTCTGTCTCTTCTTACTGTTTGGTAAATAAAATCCCCGACAAACACTGAGACTGACATGACACTACTATTCATCATATACACATTCCATCCAGTGAGTTGAAATGGAGTTCGTCCGTTGATGTTTTATAGTTTCCTTCGTATGTAATGTCTCATCTGAGGTACCTTCTTCTTTTTCCTCGCTCTCCCCATCTCCATTGCATTGTTTTTCTTATAAATTCTTCTCCGTTGAGTCAGAAGAGTGATTTAGTCGGTGTTCGTCTTCTTCTTACTCCTTCTGCACATAACCCAACTACACCCTTTCTTTCAACTCATTATGAACATCCGCACTTACTTTAAGAACCTATTCATAATACTTTACCTCGGTAAGATGGAAAAGGAACCTATAATACTTTCCTAACAACCATATTAATATTTCTATATGCATTGAAGTAAATAGACATACATAATATTAAACCTTTAAACCTATAACATGGTTTTTGAACTAGTAGGATAGTAAGTAGATGTCTACTAATATAATACAAAGCAAATGCAGTTTCGTCCATGTAGTCAAGTCAAGATGTACATGAGTTAATAATTGCAGGTTTCATTAGGAAAATACCTGCTGGGGCGAAATGCCGAATAGACCATTAACAAAATGTAAAGTTATAATAGTCCTATTTACAAGGGATGTATTAATTACCACTAAGAATTGCTTTCTTTATTGAATATGCTAATCATGGGTAAAATGTAATGAAAAATATGAAAAATTACAAGACATTAGTAAAGAATTTACTTTTAGTCGGCTGGCTTGGCTGCATGTGACATGTTGGTGACATTTTTAGAAAGTTTTTTAATTGAATATCAATGCTCATTACAAAACCATTTGTTGGAATTGTTTTTAAAATAGATATTCAAAAATATCTATAGTTTATTTCAAACGCGAAAAAAGATAAATATTTGAGCACAGGTAAGATTAACAACTTCTTTTAATTAATAGTTAGCATTGATAAAAGTAATTTGAGACAGACATTAGACATAATATTATAAGAACAGAGGAACCAGACCACAATCAAGTCAATAGTTACTAACTTGTGTGTAGGTACATGTTTTATTACTATTAGCTTACATAATATTACATGTGCTCATAGGAAATATTTATTGTAATACATTTAAGTAATGTTATCGAATGTTGGTACAGGTAGCCACTTGCTATTGCTATTTATGTGTAGATCGTAGATGATTATGTGATAGTAAAACAAAAAAAAACTAAGGCTAAATAGCTAAACTGCTCACTCAGCAGCCAAGCAGCCGGATCTGGTTTTGCATTTAAATAATGTGTGTAAGCTGTATTTTTAAAATGACCTGGACGACCTTCTGTTTACTTGTTCCAAAGCAAACTACGTTGATGGAGCAAATGGGAAAGGGCTTCAGAATATTTTAGTAGTGCTGTAGGTCTAGGTATTTTATCTATCTAAGTAACTATATAAATTATAACTACCTCTATTCTATATGTATACGACTTTTCTTGATCTGACTCCTATACTATATATGTATCACCTGTCTGCCCTGTCTCTTGTTTTTAAAGGCTCAGTTCAAGTCAGGAAACAATAATCACTACTAATCTCAAAACAGAATCTACTATCGTACTCGTAGGTCTCTGTCTGGATGGTTGGGTGACATGGACATATTATTATTACTACTATAATCAGTAGTAAAATAATATATATAAATAAAAAGAAATGATTGACCATCATGGGTACTGTTATTGATTTAGTAACATGATACTTTTATATAAAGAAAGATACGATAACAATAAATATACTATATAACTGTAACAATATATTTATATGTAGGAAAAAGTGGTTTGTAATTTTGCACCTTTATGAATAATGTATTCTATTGCAGATAAGTAGATTCAGATAAGAACAGGGAGGGAGGGACTGATAATAGTATTACATAAAAAATCTACAAAGACACATTAGCTAAAATAAATAGTATTTAGTAGCAAGAAACTCTTAGATTTTTATATTTCATTTATGTAGTGTGCATAATAAATATCCTCGTGAAGTCTTACACTCTTTTGCATAATATATTTGTCTATCTGTATTTTAAATACTATAACATACTATAACATGCATATACTATTCTGGTCTGAATTCTGAATTGTTTTTGCTAGCAAAAAGTTAAGGTTAGATTACAAATTGTAAATTGTGAATCTCGCCCTAGCATGGCATGGACTGGTGTGATGTGATGTATAAGTTCGCCTTCATATCATTATGCATTCCTTTTTTACTTTTGAGTTTATTTATTAGACGGAATTGTAAATTCCAATCTAACGATTAACTATACATACATGTCCAGAGCCCAGACCAGACAAGATCAGGGTTAAAGTCCAAACGAATGTAATGCAATGTAATTCTGCAGACTCCAGTTCTCCAGATCCAGGGCCAGGGCCCAAGAGCCATTGGTGCTTATTACTGAAAAGAGAACCAGGGGCAGAATATTTTGCATATAAGTACATGGTTACAGTACACTATTATCCATCTAATACCTACCAATCCAGTCCAGTTCAGATTCGCTTGATTGTAGAAAAGGTTGATTGGAATTGATTAGAAAATTGATGCTTTCTATCCATCCTTCATAATTGTACAACGTTCAAGTTGTAAATATATTTTACTTACATATTTACGTACGTACATCATATCATAATACATGCAAAAAACTACACACTACATTTAGTACACTTTGTATTATATGTATATACATGGATAGATATTTAGATATTTTAACTCGTAATAAATAACATACTATTTGTCTATAGATGAACATTTTAACAATGATCGTCATGCAAAGTAACCTCGTCTGCTAAATAATTACTTAAATAAATAGCTGCAAGACCAGAATATCATACCTATACACATGTAGATTCTAAAAGTAATTAATAGCCAATAGTAATAATTACAATGTCATATTATTACAAATAAATATTAACTAATGTGCTAAACTTGTAGGGTTAGTTTTGGTCGTTGAATTTTTTACATTGTGTCTACAAATCATCTTACTTATGTAGATATGTTGTAGAAATATAATAATTGGTACATTGGTACTACGTATGTAGATCAAATTTTATTTAGTGTTTCTATTGCTGTTGCAATGTTGGTGGTAGTGGTATCGTATAAATATAATTGACAGACAACACAGAACTAGAAGATAATTAAGTATATTATTATCGTAACTCATTCATTAAATAAATGTTACTATAATTGAATTGAAATTCATGGGGTTTTCTTGTCTATACAAGATTTACGTTTATTTTATACAAATTAATGCTTCTAAATTAGGCTTACACTACATATTCAGTATGTGGAGTACGTAATGTAGTGTTAATTAATTAAAGTTTGGATAAAAATGGTACTGGTAGCTAATAATTAGTGAAATGCAGGAATTCTGTAACTATTTAGGGAAACAGATACTAATAAGAGGTAAACATGATCAATTACCATGTTAAGCATCTATCTACTATTTAGCTACTTTACTACTTTAAATATTTACTGGGTGGTTTGGTTAATTGTAGAGCAACTCAACGGATGAGCATTCAGCACGCAGTAATGCCTCCACAAGTATTTCCACATTAAAACAATGCGTAATAATTGTTCGGTGAGAATTATTTAGAAGCATGCTGCAAGAACATCAAAAGATGAATAGCTAACGTTACGACTTGCGATTAGATAGAAGTAAATAGGTTTATGTGTGTAGAATGTAGTTTTAAGTAAGTTGCACCTCAGCCCTGCCTTTTGTGATATCAATCTCTGCGGATGTGTTAAGTTGTATGTACGTGTAGTACAGTACAGCAATGTACGTGTACCTATGCGTAGAGAAGTATCCACCCCTGAAAATTAATAGAATTTAGATAGGACAAAGGCTAGATTAGCTTTTGATTAGACACAAAATTACAGGCAGTGTTGTCTGTTTGGGTAGGAATTGCTATATCCGCCAAAAATGTGAATAACCTTGTCTTGTCACTGTACAGACTGTACTGCACTAGTTGGTTCAGATCCTATTGCTTTTTATATATACTTACAATATATTATTGTATATCTAAATTACCATCACCTCTGTACTCTGTACTCTGTACATCTGTACATAGTTAAGTAGCTAAGATTCTTAGAAAATGTACCTTACCCTTACTTACTTACTTTAGTTTGTTTGTTGGTTAGTTAAGGTAGTCATATATTTTTATAATATCTGTATGTAAGAATGCGAATGCTATTTTCTGTCGGTCATCTTCTGTGTATATGCAAATATGCACTATATGCTGTAGATATATTATGTAATGTAATGCATTTATAATAAAAAAAGTTTAGGGCAGGTGAGATGCGACTTGCATCTTACAATCTTACATCACATCAACAAAAAAGTTTCCTAGGTACAGATAGTAGTATAATAGGTAGTCTAGTAGTTTGCATTTTGTTGGCAGGGATGTTATGCCCCAATCTTTATTCTAAGCTAATTTAACACATTTATAATTAAAATTTAATTTCAAAGTAAATATAGTGTGTCTACATAGTAGCCTCGCCTTATTTACAAATTATATTACTTGTGCTATTCTGTATGTATGTTCTGAAAATGTGTTCTATGGGTATTCTTAAGGTAAAGTAGATAGTATCTACCATCTACTTTATCTTAGGTATACTCCTAAAAGAACTAAATAAACCATTATTGCTATTAAATCCTGCTATCCGCGAATAATTTCAGTAACTATCAAAAAGTTCGTTTAAATATCAGTAGGTTACCGCATGAGAATTTTGTCAGACTTGTCAAAAGACGAGACTTGTTAATATTTTTTAATTATTTGGCATTTGCACTATTGAACATTTTTGACTTAGGTTTTCATAACTTAATGACGAAATGCCCCAATTAAGTAATGTAATGGCAAATCTATTCTTACATGCATAATGCGCCAAAATATTGTATTATTTACCACAATAGTTACATATTATGTGCTCCGTATTCATTCATGGGCCATTAGTACCTAGATCATGGATCAGAAAAAAGAATTATGAGTATATGGACAGTCAGGTCAATTCAGAAGCTATAATATTTAATGTAAGTACACTTACCGGCAGGCATGCAAGAAATAAATGTCAACTGGTTTCATATCCTAACTTGGCATTCTGTACATTGTGTACAGTGAACAAGGAAACATGTATAGTACTTACTTTCATGTACTATTTAACAACACTAAATTCTAAATACATAGTATTTGTTCTTTTGGCTCGACCCTTCCTCTAAAAACTATTTTAACCCTACCTCATACATACAATATCTTATATCTTTCTTTGGCCCCAAGCCCCAGTTCATTAAAATTGTGTGACATTATATGCTTACATAGATATATCGTTATTGTCGTTCGTTTTAAGCTAGAGCCTATTACTTTATATTAACTATTATTATTATTGTCTTGTAAGATTCGCAAGATAAGGTGTACAGTGCAATGTGCTGTTGTAGGTAGTACTAGTACTAGGTAGCTTATGTATATACTTAGTAAAATACTTGTAGTAGATCTTATTATGTATATTACTGCTGTCGGATTAGTATGAATACATACAATTTTTATAGCCATATTCCTATTCAAAAATATTAAACTGTAGCTGTGGTAGTAAATATGCAGTGAGCACTATTGTATGAAGGTAGTGATAAAGTTTAGAAGCGTTTACGCTCTGTGCATAATAATTCGAATTCTGTATGCAAAGGTATTTGCAATTCGTCAACCATAACAATAATGATCTGTCGGACTGTGCCATGCAATACTATGTACATTGCCTATGCCTATAGATATCTTTTACAATTCTGGTGGGTAAATCTGCTTACATGGAGCACAGCGCAGCAAAAGCAAAACTTAAGTAAGGATAATAATAGGCACCCATTTTATAAAATATAATAAAAGATAACTTTATATGTGTTGCTGTTACTTAATATAGAAAAGGATTAGATGAGTTTTAGTTATTTTCCACCAAATCATTGTACTCTGTCACTAACCGCACAGGTCAAGTGAAAATTATGAACTGCCGTAAAATTAATATCTGAGACTGTAGGGAAACCACGCACTTTTGTGTAAGAATATCTGTACTCTGTACATGTACACTCTTTTTCGTATTATAAACACTATACTTAGCAGTGCGTTTGTGAATATAATTAATATTAAGCTTATTTTTATATCAGCGGAGGAGACATCCATTAAAATCATCATTGCCCACATAATTATAGTCGGCTGACATCAAAAAGAAAAAAGGAATGTGACCTAGGTGAACTAATTACCTGAATAAATGAATTTAAAGTAAAAGCACTTATCGTTAGAAAAGTAATCTTTTATATGACAGCACTTATGTACATACTTATGATAATTGTGTAGAATTCCCAAAATATTAAAATGAAGGGGATTAAGTTAAACGCTTCAATAATTGTGAAATATGCTTCAATACCTAAAAATAGGTAGTCTATGGTCACTTATACTTTTTTCTTTAAGATAAAGACCCTTTACATAAGTAACGCCCTTAACACCTCAATACTTATTGAAAATATTCAAGAAAAGATAAGAAAGTCTGCAATGCAATGGTATTTACACACTTATTGTGTGATTTTCTGTGGTATCGTGTTTAGTGTTTAGGAATGAATCCCTGTACTTTCTACTGTAACAGTTTATTAATAGCATTTGTAAACTGTAATGCATATTATTGTGAATATGGAATATTGAATAAATATACTACCTATATTTACCTGCTTACATTTGCTATGCATATAAATTAAGTAGGTGGGTAATTCCGTGTGTAAGGAGACTTTTGAGGCAAGGTAATCTAAAGCTATTTTACACGTAGTCTCATGTTCAGC